>JAJPUD010008624.1:1479-12281 GCA_023553655.1 Myrmecobius fasciatus | reverse complement strand
ACAAAAACTTTTTTAATTTAATATAGTCAAAATTATCTATCTGGTGTTCAGTTAAGAATTCCAGTTCTTCTTTGGACATAAATTTATTCCATCTCCACAGGTCCAAGAGGTAAACTATCCTATGTTCCTCTAATTTGCTTATAATATCACTCTTTATGTCTAAATCATGAATCCATTTAGATCTTAACTTGGTATTTGGTTTTAGATGTAGGTCAAGCCCTAATTTCTTCCATACTAGTTTCCAATTTTCTCAGCAGTTTTTGTCAAATAGTAAGTAGTTACCCCAGAGCTGGGGACTTTGGGTTTACCAAAATACTAGACTGCTACAGTTATTGTCTAGTTTGTACTGTGATCCCATCCTATTCCACTGATCGACTGCTCTGTTTCTCAGGCAGTATGAAATGGTTTTGATGACTGCTGCTTTATAATATAGTTTCAGATCTGGCACAGCAAGACCACCTTCATCAGCCTTTTTTTTTCATTAATTCCCTTGAGACTCTTGACCTTTTGTTCTTCCAAATGAACTTTGCTACTATTTTTTCTAGGTCTGTAAAATACTTTCTTGGGAGTTTGATTGGTAAGGCACTAAATAAATAAATTAGTTTGGGTAGTATTGTCATTTTTACTATATTCACTCAGCCTACCCATGAGCACTTGATGCTTTTCCAATTGATTAGGTCTGACTTTATTAGTGTGGAAAGTATTTTGTAGTTTAGTTTGTATAGTTCCTGACTTTTCCTTGGCAGATTCCCAAATATTTTATACTATCGGCAATTATTTTGAATGTAATTTCTTTTTGTATTTCTTGCTGCTGCACTTTGTTGGTAATATATAAAAATGCTGATGATTTATGTGGATTTATTTTGTATGCTGCAACTTTGCTAAAGTTGTGAATTGTTTCTAGTAGTTTTTTAGTTGACTCTCTAGGGTTCTCTAAGTAGACCATCATAAAATCTGCAAAGAGTGATAATTTGGTTTCCTCATTATCTATTCTAATTCCTTTAATCTCTTTTTCTTCTCTTACTGCCAAAGCTAACATTTCTAACACAATATTAAATAGTAATGGTAACAATGGGCAGCCTTGTTTCACTCCTGATCTTATTTGGAATGGTTCTAGTTTGTCCCCATTACATATGATGCTAGCTGATGGTTTTAAGTAGATGCTACTGATCAGAAAAATGTTATTTTCTCCCAGAAAAAGAGAATTAATGAATTCTTGAATGCAAATTAAAGCACATTTTTACTATCTTTTTCTTGTATATGTAGCCTTAAAAAAAAGAGGTCAGAAAGAGAAATCTGTGACAGATATGGAGGCTAACTTGAAACCTATGTGGATACAATATCAGGTGGGAGTTGTTAGTGGCGACAAAAGTAGTAACAGCTTCAGAAGTTCTCAAGTTACAGATAGTAAGGAACCAGGCAACTAGTCAGAAAGAAGTTATAGGGAACCCCTGTATTTTCAAAATGCATTCAAAGATAGTTTTTAACATTCTCTCTTGAAAAACCCTGTGTCTTAATTTTTTCTCCCTCCTTTGCACCCACCCTTCTCCTCTAGACAGTGAGCAATATAGATTAAGCTTGTGTAATCCTTCTATACATATTTCTACATTTATCATGCTGCATAATAAAAATCAGATAAAAAAGGAAAAAATGAGAAAGATAAAAAAACAAGCAAACAACAACAAAAAAAGGTGAAAATACTATGTTGTGATTCATATTCAGTCTCTATAGTTTTTCTGGATGAAAATGACTCTCTTCATCATAAATCCATTGGAAATGGCCTGAATCACCTGGTTGAAAAGAGCCAAGTCCATCACAGTTCATCACCACATAATCTTCTTATTGCTGCGTGCAATGTTCTTTTGGTTCTACTCACTTCACTTAGCATCAGTTCATGCAAGTCTTTCCAGGCCTTTCTGAAATAATCCTGTTGATCATTTATTATAAAACAATAATGTTCTGTTACAGTCATGTACCATAACTTATTCAACCATTCCCCAACTGATGGCCATGCACTTAATTTCCACTTCCTTGCTACTACAAAAAAAGGGCTACTACAAACATTTTTGTCCTGTTATCTTTTTATGATTTTTTTTTGGATACAGACCCAGTAAAGACCTTGCTGGATCAAAGGGTATGTACAGTTTGATAGTCCTTTGAGCATAGTTCCTAATTGTTCTCCAGAATGGTTGAATCAGTTCACAACCCCATCAACAAGTTATTAGTGACCCAATTTTCCCACATGCCCTCCCACATTTATCATTATCTTTTTCTATCTTCTAGCTAATCTGAGAGGTGTGTAGTGATACCTCAGAGTTGTTTTAATTTGCATTTCTCTAATAAATAGTGATTTAGAGCATTTTTTTGTCATATGGCTTGAAATAGCTTTAATTTCTTTATCTGAAAATTGTCTGTTCATATCATTTGACCTTTTGTGTGTCTGTCTTTTTACAACATGGAACAGAGCTTTTGATAATGCTTAAATTATAAAAGGCAAAAATGAAAAATGAAATTACTCAAGGCATGCAATACATTGCAGCCTGTGCAGAGGTTAGAAGACTGAAGATGGAATTTTGTATGCAGGCAACAGTCATTAGACTAATTTAAAATGGAATGGAATGGATTGTAGAGTATGCAAAGGGGAAGAATGTACAACAAGTCTCAAATGATGGGATAGAGGCAGGTCATGAAACATTTTAAATGCCAAATAGAAGAGTTTGTATTTTTCTCTTAGAGGCAAAGAGTGTCACTACCGCTTCTTGAGCAATATGTTTCAAACTGTATTTTAAAAATTATCATTTTGCCAGTTGTATGGAGAATGAATTAGAAGGGAGACTTGAAACAGAGGGACCAATTAAGAAAATATTACAGGTAGTCCAGTAAAGAGATGAAGAAAGCTTAAACTAAGGTGGTGACTGAGTAGAAGGAAAGGGATGGCTTTAAGAGCAGGTAATTTCAGCCATTCTCTTCAATTTCCAATTCATTGTCACTTCAGAAAGAGCTGCTATAAATTTTGTTTTTGGTACAAATAGGCTCTTTCCCCTTTTCTTTAATGTGTCTGCAATACAGACCTATTAGCCTTACTGAATCAAAGGCTATGCACAGTTTTATATCCCTTTGAGTGTAATTCCAAATTGCTTTCCAGAATGGTTGGATCAATTCACAACTCCACGACTAGTGCATTAATAAGTCTATTTATCTACACCCCCTCCAGCATTTGTCATTTTCCTCTTCTGCCACGTTGGCCAATCTGATAGGTATGAAGTGATATCTCAGAATTCTCTTAATTTGCAAATCTCTATTCAATAACGATTTAGAGCATTTGACAGATGACTGAACATGTGGAATGAAGGGGGTTGAGGATTTGAGACTGACTCTGAGGCTGAAGATGTAAAAGCATGCTGGTGCCTTCAACAGACAGAGAGAAATTAAGAAGAGGTGAAAATTGGGGGGAAAGATATTGTGTTCTGTTTTGTAGCTTGATGCACTTATGGGACATCCAGTTAGAAATGCCTAACAGGAAATTAGTGATGTGTGACTAGAACACTTCTCTGGTTCATATGACTTGACCTAATGATTTCAGTCCTGTGGGATTGTACCTTTACAGATTTTATTTAACTTCTTATGGGGAATGGTAAGGAATTCACTGATGCCTGAGGACAAATGTGTGGCAGGTCTGTGAGGGAAGAAAGATTTATTCTAAATTTGTTTGACTTGGAAGGAGGACTTTGTTTTTTCTGGTTATCAGCATAACATTTTTCAAGAACGATTTTATCAAAGAAGAAAAAGAAAAAATGACCACTGAACATACTATATAAATTGTTAAATGTATTTTAAGATCTTTTTAAGACTGAAGGAATGCAGATATCTATATATGCATGTATACATATATATATAGTATATGTATATATTTCTCTCTCTGTAAATATGTGTATGTGTGTGTTTGTGTGTGTCTGTGTGTTTATCTCCGTGCTTAATTGTAGCCTTTGTTACTGTGGGGGAAGTAGGGAAGGGAAAATTAGTAAAATGTACAAAGCAGGAAAAAAAAGAAAACCAACAAGGAAGTAAAGAAAAGTTGCAGCTTTGAAATAATATGTAATATTTGTTATATAGGTTTTCTTGAAATGGAAATTAATTGTTTTATATTCAATTTTTTCTTATGATCTGCTGGGTATGTGGCAATGTTATTTATTTTTTCTTTTCTCATTTTGTATTTAAGTTAAAAAATAAAAAAATTAAATTGCAAGAGATGTCAAAAATACTAAAGGAATAAGCATTTTAGAATTATGCAAAAAATGTCTAGAGAATAAAGACTATTCAACATAGAATTGTTAAAGTTTTGAGGAGAATGTGGAAATAATATAATATAGACAGGTAAACCAAATTCTATAAAGGAGGAACAGCCTGTTAAGACTGCACAACTAGTGGTTAAATTGGGGCCATAATCCAGACTTTTTCATTGCCCTCCACCAGGTCTTTTTCCATGCCACGTGATGCTGATCAACTTCTGCTTTAAAGGTCAAGAACTGACATTATGGTGCTTTAAAACAATTTAAGTTTATTACTCTCTGGAATAGCTATTGGATTTGGTCTCAGTGGGTTTCCATGGACTTCCATTAATTCTGGATGATGAATATTGAGCCACTACATAGTTGTGTGATTTACACACCCTTGGCAATAATCCTGAGTGAGAGAGGTAGGGGGCAGATTTAAATCATTCTTCAATTCTTTTCTACAATTTTTCATGCTCATGTTCACTCTTTTTGTTGAGATTTTAATTAGTTCTATTCAAAAGAGTCCAATAGTGTGTTTTATTCATAAACAAACTTGATGAATTTTTTCTTAGAATATAGTGTTATAGTTTGCATTCAAATAAGCAGATATCAAAGAGGTTACAAGTATTTAGTGCCTATTAAAACCAAAGCCCAAATAAGTTCTCATCAAATGACCCAAAGTTTATGTTAAACTCTATCCCCAAGATACCTCAATCAACTTTCTAGTCATAGACCATTGTACCAAACAATCATGCCATTGGATCAGAAAATAGAAGGAATTACAGTAAAGGGCCCTCATCCTTTGACTTCATCTATTTACTCTGCAGGAAAGAACACAATTAAATGTCACTTGGTTTTAAATGAGTCAGTTATCCTAGGGATCTGGGCAAAGTTTTCCTTCTGGAGATGAAGAAACTGGTGCTCTCATTTTTCTCTGCGCAAAACTGCACAACTGAGATGATACTTTTATCAAACCTGAGCCAAGAGAAGTTCTGGGAATATTAATGAGGTAATATTTATGAAATGCTACCCTATCTCTGAGAGAAAAAATACATAAGTAAAGTCACCCACTTCACTATCTGAGTAAACCTGTTATCTTAATCTCTTCATAAATTATTGAAAGCCTCTATTAACAAGCTATTGTTTTTCATGACATCTTGCTTTAGGTTGTTTTATATTTGAGACTGAGAAATAGCACATTTTCCATCTAGTCTTCTTGCCTTTATTTCAAGGTCACACTACTCTGCAAGGTTTCTGGTTAGTTTTTGAAAATAATAATAATAATTACAAATATTCATTTTACATGGCACTTTAAATTTAAGAAAATAATTTATTTATGTTATTTGTTATAAAGTGTGATGAGGTAAAAAACCATTATACACAGAATTGGGAACTCAAATTAAAAGATCTTTGTAGGATCATATAGCAAGTGATTACTTGACTCAAAACTTGACCTTAAGTCTTCCCGACTGCAATTCAGTGTGCCCTCTATTTTGCCAAGTTTCTGGCCAAAAAAATTGCATAGCACAGCGAAAGCTTTTTCATGAACACTACTGCAGGTAATAAGATGGCACCTAAAAGAGACAAATTATTTCATTTGGTGTGTTCATTTATATATATATTTTTTGTAATTATTATACGTGTCCACTGCTGCAAGACTGAGAAAAGTGTCCCATGTGGAAACTTTGGGCAAGCAGCTCTGCAGAAATCCCACATCAAAGCATAAACTGTTTGCCTTCAGTCAAGCTTTTTCCCCCCCTCAAATTAAATTAGATGAGCACATCTGTTCCATAATGCATCGTGTATACACATGACTGCTGAAATTGTTTACGGGAGGCTTCCCACATCTTCTGGCAATGACTGCCTCACAAGGGGACTATGTGGAATAATTAGTTGCTTTTTGCAAATGCAACCCAAGTGCTAATGTATTAGAATGACTGTTAGTGACTGGTAGATTATGTTGTCTCTTTATTGGGAGTGATATCTCAAGATGAAGTTGTCCAGGAAAACCAATAAAAAGATTTTCTTGTCCTATGCAATTCAATTAAACTCGACTCTTGTTTTCTTTTTCTGCTCTTTCTCTGTCCACTATTGAAATTTAAATAGTTGTAATCATAACAATTAAGCAATCAGATTCTGGAAATGTTATTCTTAAATATTTTATTAATTTATTTAAAAACCATAGTCAATTATTTGTAATTTTGCTATATGCCCTTATTAAAAAATAGGAAAAAAAATAAAGCAAAGTCAATTTATAAAACAATAGGGACTGACAGAAATAAAGGGATCACTGGATCACAGGGCCAAAAAAGTCCTTACATGCCATTTAGTTCAACCCTGTTATTTATCAGGTGAGGAAACTGAGGCCCCAAAGTTTCATTGAATTCACGGCTATATGGTTAATTAGTGTGTGATGAAGATTTGACTTCAGATTAACAGCACTATCACCATATGTTACTGATTCTGAATTATTATTTTATATTTTGATGCTTCTCTACAGAAAAGTTGGAAGTATGTTTAATCATCCATTCTCTGGAACCAAAATAGACTGTTGCATTTAATAGGATTTCTGATGTCTCAATATTTTCATTTAATTCATAATTGTCATTTATTTTTCTCCTCATTGTTCTTTCTTTGCATTGCATCAATTCTATATTTTCCATATGTTTCTCTAAATTCCCCTTATTTAAGATAATATTCCACTGAATAGCATTTTTTGTTTAATATAGATTAAATAATGGAAAATCTATTTAGGCTGTTTAAAATTATAAATTGATTTGTATGGATTTATACACATACACACACTGTCTATGTGTAATTTTTTTCTCTACATCTTGCTTCTTCTCAATTTTTGTTCTTTTTTCTTGCAAAAAGGAAAACAAAAGGTTTAGTATACTTGATTTTCTACATAGTAAGATCTGTAATTTGAGAAACAAGCAATTTATTTCTTATTTGTGGTTATTAGTTTGTGTTTCTTAAATTATCTAAGCTGCTTCCTAAAACACTCATCTAGTAAAGCTGATAGACATCCTCAAAGAGTTGTAGGCTTTAAATTTTAATGAGAATAAGAAAATGTATTTGTTATCTTTACTAGTTCAGAAAGGAAGAGGTTAACAGGCAGATAAGGATGGAGTAATGGGGTAAACACAAGGGTAGCATTAACAGGTGAAGAAGAGTATAGAGAAGCAAAAGGTGTGTACTATACTTTTTCACATACTGGCTATATTACCTGACCAAGTTGTTTAATCTCTCAGTGACCACAAATAACTTTCTAAGACCTTTAAGTTGCAGGGCAGATGCTGACCTATCTTGATAGAAAAAAATTCTTCATTAACAGATTTCCCAGTGATTGGAATTCTGACTCATAAAAACAGAAACAGCAGTAGCAGCAGCAACAACAACGACAACAACAACAACACAGACACACACACACACATACACACACACAC
The DNA here is from genome assembly GCA_023553655.1 of Myrmecobius fasciatus. Taxonomy (NCBI): domain Eukaryota; kingdom Metazoa; phylum Chordata; class Mammalia; order Dasyuromorphia; family Myrmecobiidae; genus Myrmecobius; species Myrmecobius fasciatus. The sequence goes on along the minus strand of JAJPUD010008624.1, from coordinate 4,558 downwards.
ACACACACACAAAGTTTGAGTCAGGGAAGAACTGTAATCCATTTGTTCAGATTCCATCAGGAAAGTACTAAAGCACTCTTTTCTCCATGAGAAATACTGGATTTCAAGATTAAACTAAATGTCAAGAAACAAAAATTAGAAGAATAGCATCTCAGTTTTAGGCAAACCATTTGCTTAATATTGTAATGTTTTTATTCGATACTGTCATATGTTTGTATATGTCAAAACTCTATATGTTTTTTATACACAAATGAGAACTTAAGGCTATTTAAAAAAATATTTTTTTGCCCTTTCATCTCAAATGTCCCTTAAAAATGCTAATAGGTCAACTGCCTGCTATGAGCCAAGCACTTCTTTAGGGTCAGGGAATACAGAGATAAAAATAACAGTTGTGACCTAAAGGAGCTCATAGTCTGATCAAGGATGACAACATATTAATATATAGGTAAATATGAAACACAAGCACAATAAATATATGGTGATTAAGATTGGAGAGGAGTGGGGAAAGTGCATGATTTGAAAGGCCAACTATCAAATATAGAAATTGAAAAGTGACTATAGGTATCTAATGGTCAAAGACAAAAAGCAATGCCTGAAAAAACATTATATATGGAATTAAAAACATAGATTATAATCCTGACCTGAGTACATTTATGTGACCCTCTTCGGGGGGCTCAGTTTACTCTTCTGCAAAATGAGAGAACTGGACTAGATGATTGAATTAAAGTCTAATATACTCCAAATTTTGCAGCCATTACTAATTAATGAGCACCCATTTGTTTCTATTTTATTTTTTGCTTGTACAGAGATGGGTTAGGAATATATTTACATATATTTTGGTCATTGTCCTTCTGGGGTTATATGCCCCTTATTGAGATTATTGGTTCAAAAGATACAAATTGTTAACTTTTCCCATGTAATTCTAAACTGTTTTCTGAGAACAGTGGGGACCAATTCAAAATTCAGTCAGTAATGTATTAATGAGCATGACACTAATTAATTTTTCAGGGGAGGTGTTCTCTTCATTTGCTGTAAAAGTTGACTTACCTTTAGAAAGTAGAGTCCTATTTTATTGGTTCTAAAATTAGTAAAGGTAAAATTATTCAAAGTAAGTGTGAAAAATATTTACCTAACTTTCTCACAAACATTGGTGAGAGAGATAGTATAGTGAAAAGGAAGTATAGGAAGAAAAGGAAGTGAAAAGGAATCAGGAAACCTAGATTCAGATCCTGTCTCTGATATTACTAATAATATGATGCTCATCAAATAATTTAACCTCTCTGAGCTTTCCTCTATAAAATAGGGATGAAAATATTTGTAGCATCTATTTTACAACATGATTATGGGAAAAGAGGGGCTTTTTTGTCATTGGTGAGTTCTTACTAGAACATCCATTTTGGAAAGGGTCCCACACAAATCATCCAGATATTGCCATCCTCCCGCATCACCTTTCATTTTCCTTTTTGTGTATTGTCTTTCTTTTTTTTTTTAATTAAAAGCTCTTCATTTACAAAACATATGATTTTTCTACATTGACCTTTGAAAAAAATACTTTTTTCCAAGCTTTTCCCCTCCTTCCCCCCACCCCCACCCCTAGATGACATGCTAAATATGATAAATTATATGAAAAATCCAGTATATGTATACATATCTATACAGTTACCTTACTGCACAAGAAACATCCGATCTAGAAAGAGAAGAAAAAAAAAACAACCTAAGAAGGAAAACAAAATGCATGGAAATATTCACAGAAAGCGTTAAAATGCTGTGTTGTGGTCCACACTCAGTTCCCACAGGCCTCTCTCTGAATGTATATAACTATCTTCATCGCTGAACAATAGGAACTGGTTTGAATCACATCATTGTTGAAGAGAACCATGTCCATCAGAATTGATCATCATATAGTCTTGTTGTTGTGTATAATGTTCTCCTGGTTCTGCTGATTTCACTCAGCATCAGTTCATGCAAGTCTCTCCAGGCCTGTCTAAAATCCTCCTGCTTGTTGTTTCTTACAGAACAATAATATTCCATAACATTCATATACGATAATTTATTCAGCCATTCTCCAATTGATGGGCATCCTTTCAATTTCCAGTTTCTTGCCACTACAAAAAGAGCTGCCACAAACATTTTTGCACATGTGGGTCCCTTTCCCTCTTCTAAGATCTCTTTGGGGATGTAGGCTCAGTATAAACACTGCTGGGTCAAATGGTATTCACACTTTGATAACTTTTTGACCATAGTTCCAAATTGCTCTCCAGAATGGTTGGATCCATTCACATTTCCACCAACAATGTATCAGTGTCCCAGTATTCCCACATCCCCTCCAACAATTATCATTATAATAACCTGTCATTTTAGCCAATCTGGCAGGTGTGTAGTGGTATCTCAGAGTTGTCTTAATTTGCATTTCTCTGATCAATAGTGACTTGGAGCACCTTTTCATGTGACTAGAAATAGTTTCAATTTCTTTGCCTGAAAATTGTCTGTTCATATATTTTGACCATTTATCATTTGTAGAATGGCTTGAATTCTTATATATTTCAGTCAATTCTCTATAGATTTTAGAAATGAGGCCTTTATCAGAACCTTTGAATGTAAAAATATTTTCCCAGTTTGCTGCTACTCTTCTAATCTTGTCTGCATTCATTTTGTTTGTACAAAAACTTTTTAACTTTATATAGTCAAACTTATCTATTGTGTGATTAATGATGATCTCTAGTTCTTCTTTGGTCACAAATTCCTTCCCCCTCCACAGGTCTGAGAGGTAAACCATCCTACATTGTTCTAATTTGTTTATTATATTATTCTTTATGCCTAGATCATGAATCCATTTTGACCTTATCTTGGTATATGGTATTAGGTGTGGGTCAATGCCTAATTTCTTCCATACTAGTTTCCAATTATCCCAGCAGTTTTTGTCAAATAGTGAGTTTTTATCCCAAAAAACTGGGTCTTTGGGTTTATCAAACACTAGATTACTATTGTCATTGAGTATTTTGTCCTGTGAACCTAACCTTTTCCACTGATCCATTACTCTATTTCTTAGCCAGTACCAAATGGTTTTGATGACCACTGC
>JAJPUD010008623.1:0-75782 GCA_023553655.1 Myrmecobius fasciatus | reverse complement strand
CAAAGAGGGAAGGGGGGAAGGAAGGAGGAAAGGCGGAAAGGAAGGAAGGAAGGGAAAAAAAATGAAAGAAAGGCCTCAAGGAGTTTACATTCTGTAGGAAGAAAACCAACTACGAGATCATCAGTAAGGAAATGATTGCTTGGGAGAGGGGGAGGGGAGAATGCTGGCACCCGGAGGGAATCTGGACAGGCCTCATTTAAGGAGGAAGAAAGGAGGGGAGGAAGCAAGAAAGGAAGGAGAGAAGGAAGGAAGGGAAGAGGGAGGGAGGGAGGGAGGAAGGAAAGAAGGAATTTGCTATAAGAGGACCTTGAACGAAACTAGAGATTCTAAGAGGTGGACATGAAAAAAGAATATGGGATGCATTTCAGGATTGAAGGACCTTTACAAAGGCTCAGAGTTGGGGGATGGAACGAGGTGTATAAGGAAGACCGATGGGCTGAAACCTGGAGGCGTTAAAGAGAAATAATGTGAGTAGAAAGGTAGGCTTGGGGCCAGACTACTGAAGGACTTTAAATGACAAGAAGAGAGATTTGTATTTTATACTTGGAATAATCATAAACTTCTTGAACAAAGAAGTGACGCAGTCAGATCTATTCTTTAGGGAAATCATTTTGGCAGCCGGGTGGAAAATGGATTGGATTTGAATTGAGGCTGGGAAATCAATTAGGCATTTATTGTGATAAGAATGGGAGGGGAGATGAAAGCCTGAACTAGGGTGGTCGCCCTAGGGTGGAGGGAGAGAAGGAAGGGAATTGAAATGGACTGACCCGAACTGAAAGGAGTGAGTGAGGGAGAATCAGGAGTGGAGGATGATTGGGATTGCAAACCACTGCTCATCCCCAGTAACAGTCTCCACCTTTCTCCAAGACTCCCTCCTCCTTCCCCCGCCCCTCCTCCCCCTTTCTTTAAAAAGAATAATTTGATTTGGCCAATCAGAATCTCTTTCCTTTATTTTTCTCGTCAGTTTCTACTGGAATTCAACCTATGAAAGCTTAGAGAGGCCCAGGGGCGGAGCCAGAGCTAAGGCTGCAGTAGTTGTGGGCTCCCTAACTTTGGGTTCCTCCCGGGTTCGTGGGGAGAAGATTAACGTGTCACTGAAAAACACGAGTATACCAAGCTCTAGGTGGAAAAAGGGTTAACCTCTCGTGATTCTGTGCTTTGGGAAATGGGAGATAATAGTAGATGGGGAGACAGTTATGGTTCCCAACTCAGCATGTCTCCCCTTTGGGAAGCAAGGAGAGGTCTGTTCTTCCATTACATCTGTAACCTGTCTAGGTTAAGCCAGGGCGTTCAGGTAGTTCTTTCCATCCTAAAGTGCTTCTTGCTCTTCGGCCACCTCAAGCTGGAAAGAAAGTGGGATAAATAGCAGCTTGGACTGATGAATTCGGGTAGGGGAGAACCAGCAAGGAAGGACGTCCTCTTTTAGAGCTAATTTCAGGGGGTCTGTGCTGGGATAGAAGGGTTAGATTCAAGAAACTAACGATCTCAATTTTGGAATTCCTCTGTAATCCTCAGTTTACTTATCTGTAAAATATGGGGACTGGACTAGTTGAATTTAAAACACTGATATTCTGTGGTTCTGTGATTCTAGTTACTCTGAATTGTGGATATGTGTCCTTCTGTCTTTCCCCTTTTCTTATGGATAGTTGGGTGGGAAGAAATAAGCGTTTTTATAGTGCCGAACATTTGCCAGGCATTGTGCAATTTTTACATTGTGCTTTTTACAAATATTATCTCATTTAATCTAATACACAACAGAATTCAAAAAGAGGATTGTATGTGTAGAGACGGTGGTGTCTATTTCACACTGTTTGCTTTATTAAAAGTATATGATAAGTCCCATAAATTGTTTTTAAGCTATTTGGATTGTCTTCTGAATGCCCTTCTGTTCTCTTCTATGTATTTTTAAAAAATGTTTCAGTGGTTTTATTTTTTGTGGCATTCATTCAACAAGTATTTATTCGTAACTTCAGAAAAATTGCAGGGTATAAAATAAGCCCACACAAGTCTTTAACATTTCTATATATTACTAACAAAACCCAGCAGGAAGAGATAAAGGGAGAAATTCCATTTAAAAAACAACAGACAGAATAAAATATTTAGGAGTCACCCTACCAAGACCCACACAGAAACTGTATGAACACAATTACAAAACGCTTCAACAAATAAAGACATCTAAATAATTGGAGAAATATTATTTGTTCATGAATAGGCTGCATCAATAGGAGTATTACTTAAATGAATTTACTTATTTAATGCCATACCAAAAATTGCTTTATAGAGCTAGGGAAAAAAATCACAATTCATCTGGAGGAACAAAAGGTCAAGAATACCAAGGGAATCAGTGAAAAAAAAAATGTAAAGGAAAGATGTTTAGCAGTAGAGATTTCATATTGTATTACCAAGCAATAATCATTAATATAATCTGGTACTGAGTAAGAAATAGAGTGGAGGATCAGTGGAATATACTACTTATTTATTACATATACATATGCATAGTAATTTAATGTTTGACAAACCAAGATTTTGGAACAAGAAATCATTATTTGACCAAAAAAAAAATTCTGGGGAAACTGTAAGTTAGGCAGAAATTAGGTTTAGATAACCATCACAATCTGTTTTCAGAGATAAGATTTAAATGGGAAGAAAGCTATCTATGGTAATATGAAAGAATGCTCTAAATCACTATTGATTAGAGAAATGCAAATTAAAACAATTCCGAGGTACTACCTCACACCTATCATATTGACTAATATGACAAAAAAGAAAAATGACAAATGCTGGAAGGGACACTAATGCACTATTAATAAAGATGTGACCTAATCCAGTTTATTCTATAAAGCAATTTGGAACTATGCCCAAAAAGGCTACTAAACTGTGCATACCCTTTGAATCAGAATATGAGGTGTTCAAGAAAGACTAGTACCTCTAGAGTGGGAGTTGCTGAGCTTTTTCAGGGCTGCTCAACCAACTTTGGTATTTACCTTTACCTGGGTCTCAACTGTGGTTCCAAGAAGCTATAGCATGCACAGTGGCCATACCCCAGTAAATCTATCTCAGCAGATGGGCTAAATCAGGTTAAGGGTACCCAGTAGGCCTCAAACTGGTTTATGAGTTAGGGGGATGTGAAGACTTGCCCATGTGAAATGGGTGGATGAAAACAATTTGTTACAATGGCCATGAAGGTGACTGAAGCAGATTCTGTGGAGTGCTTAGAACTTGGTTAGAAGATGCCAAGCGGGGCAGCTAGGTGGCGCAGTGGATAAAGCACCAGCCCTGAAGTCAGGAGGACCTGAGTTCAAATATGATCTCAGACACTTAACATTCCCTAGCTGTGTGACCCTGGGCAAGTCACTTAACCCTAATTGCCTCAGCAAAAAGCAAAAAAAAAAAAAAAAAAAGATGCCAAGGTCATCCACTATATCCTGAATCATCACCAGTTGTTCTGATCTTTGTCTTGTCACTGGGACTTTGATGAATCTGGAAGAGAAAGTGAGGCTTAGTGACTTTATAACTCACTTGAATTCCAATCACCCTCCAGAGAAGACATCACCCCATCATGTCACTAATCCTCCTCAAAACAGAAGGATAAACAACAACCCTTTGAAACAGCAATATTGCTACTCAGTTTATACCCCAAGAAGGTAAAAGAAAGAGAATAAAAACTCATATGCACAAAAATATTTAAATAGCTTTTTTTTGGTGATGACAATAAATTGGAAACTAAGAGGATGTCCATAAATTGGAGAATAGCTGAAGAAGTTATGGTGCATAAATGTAATGGAATATTATAAGAAATTATGAAGATGAAGAATGATGAAGAAAAATATAGAAAGACATATAACCTTTGCAAAGTGAAAAGAATCAGTATTACAATGTATACAGAACAGTAATATTGTAAAGCCAATCAAATATGAAAGAGTTAGTAATTCTAATCAACACAATGACCAGTCATATTTCCAAAGAATTCATAGTGAAATATACTATTCATCTCCAGATAGAAAACTGATGGACTCAGAATGCAGATTGAAGCAATTTTTTTTCTCTGTCTTTTTCTTGCTTTTGGGATGGGGTTGGGGGGGGGAATATGGTTAATGCAAAAATTTATTTTGCAGGACTACATGTTTATCATAGGTCTTGTTTTTCTTGCCTTCTCATTGAGTGAGAAAGGAGATAGGGCAAGGAAGAGAATTTGGAATTGAAAAAAGAGTGTCTCTCTTCTTAAAAATAAATAAGCAAGTATTTATTCAACAAGTGCTATTTATATAGCACTATATACTGATATTCTTTCTCCCCACAAACCCTTCAATTAAAAATCAAGAGGGGAAAAAACATACAACAAATAAGCATAGCCAGCAAAAAGGGTCTAAAATGTATGGATATTAGAATCCATTCCCTCTCTTAGAGGGTAAGATTCTTCATCAGAATTCCTTTGGAGGCATAGTTAATTACTGCATTCATCAGAGTTTTTAAGTCTTTATAATGTTATTGTCCTTGTCTAAATTGTTTTTTGTACTCTTCTCATTTCACTCTGTATCGGTTCACACTACCTAGAATTCTGTTAACTGTCATTTCTTGCAACGCAATAATATTCTGTTATATTCATATGCTGAAATTTGCCCTGCCATTTTTTTCTTTAGTTCTCTTCTCTCTTTTTTCTTTTATTGCCATCTCAAGATTAGAAAAGTAATTTTTCTTATGATTGTTCTTTTCTGGTATTATCCTTCCTCTTCATCCCCCACCTCCACCCTTGTTTGTTTCCTTGTTGAGATTCATACCACCAAACTGTATATATGTATATGTCCATTTCAAATGAGTGGTGTTCATCTGATACTCACTCTGTTTGTCTCTTCCTTCATGTTTGTATTCTCCCCCCACCTCCGCCATGAAACCTAATTATGAGATATAGCAAGTTTTATCTTTTCCCTCTTCTTTCCTACATGAGTGTATTTTTTTTAACCTGAGTTTCTCTTTCCCCTTTTAAAATCTCATAACAAAATCCAATCCCAGGTTCTCTGTTTTTTTTTTTTTTAACTTAATTCCTTCAATACTCTTTGAAATATTAAGGTTTTGAAAGGACATTTATTTTTTCTTCCCCTATTAGAATGCTAATACGACATACAATAATCATTTTCAGGCACATCTTAATCTTCATTTCCCCTTTCAGGGTTTTCTTGGCAAAGATTATTGGAGTGATTTGTCATTTCCTTCTTAGCTTATTTTATAGATCAGGAAACTGAAGCAAATAAGCTTAGGGATCATCCATGTAGTAAGTATCCAAGGCTGGATTTGAACTCAGATCTTCTTGACACCAGGTCTGGAACTCTACTCATTGCACCACCAACTTGCCTTCATAATTGCTCAAATTTACCTTTTCAGGTTTTTCTTGATTTTCATGTTTATATTTCAAACTTCCTGTTCAGTTCTTGTCTTTTTATCAGAGATTTTTGAAACTCCTCTATTCTATTAAAAAATCTATTCTCAATCCCATCCCTTCCCACCCAATCCCATCACTACAGGATTATACTCAGTTTTGCAGATAAATTATTCCTGATATCATTTGCCTTTTGAAACATTGCATTCCAATATTTCCTTTGATTTTTAGTTAGAGGTTGCCAGGTCTTATGTGATCTTGACTGTGATTTTTTGGTACTTGAATTGCTTTTCATTGGTACTTGAATTGCAGCATTTTTTCCTTTAACAAAGAAGCTCTGGATTTTGGCTATGACATTTCTGGGATTATTCCATTTAGGATTTTGTTTTGGAGGTGATTAATAGATCCTTTCTTTCTTTGCCCTCTTGTTCTAATATATCTGGAAAGTTTTCATTTATGATTTCTTGAAATACAGAATATAAGATTTTAAAAATCATAGTTTTCGTTGCTCCAAATCACTATTGATCAGAGAAATGCAAATTAAGACAACTCTGAGATACCACTACATACCTGTCAGATTGGCTAAAATGACAGGAAAAGTAACGATGAATGTTGGAGGGTATGTGGGAAAGCTGGGACACTAATACATTGTTGGTGGAACTGTGAACGGATCCAACCATTCTGGAGAGTAATTTGGAGCTATTCTCAAAAAGCTATCAAGCTGTGCATACCCTTTGACCCAGCAGTGTTTCTACTGGGCCTATATCCCAAAGAGATCTTAGAGGAGGGAAAGGGACCCACATGTGCAAGAATGTTTGTGGCAGCCCTTTTTGTAGTGGCTAGAAACTGGAAACTGAATGGATGCCCATCAATTGGAGAGTGGCTGAATAAATTATGGTATATGAATGTTATGGAATATTATTGTTCTCTAAGAAACAACCAGCAGGATGATTTCAGAGAGGCCTGGAGAGACTTGCATGAACTGATGCTGAGCGAAACGAGCAGAACCAGGAGATCATTATACACAGCAACAACAATATTGCATGATGATCAATTCTGATGGACATGGCTCTCTGCAACAAAGAATTGTCTCAAACCAGTTCCAATTGTTCACTGAAGAAAACCATATATACCCAGAGAGACGGATATAAAATGTGGACCACAACAGAACATTTTCATGCTCTCTATTGATGTTAGCTTGCATTGTGTTTACTTTCTCTGATTTTCTTTTTTTTTTTTCTTGTAGATAGGATTTTTCTTGCACAACTTGTCAAGTATTTCAACATTATTAACATGTAGTGGACTTCCTGCCATCTAGGGGAGGGGAGGGGGCTGGGGGTAAAATTTGTAATGGAAAGCTTTGTAAAGATCAATGCTGGGGAACTACCCATACATATGTTATACAAATAAAAAGCTTTAATAAAAAAAAATCATAGTTTTCAGGAAGTTCAATTATTCTTAATTTTTTTTCCTTAGTATCTACTTAAAATTATCAGTAAGCACTATTTATAATGGGGATAAATTAGAATCTTCTCAATAAGACTAGGAGTGAAACAAAAATGCTCATTATGACCAATATTTATTATTCAATATTAGATTAGAAATGTTAGCAATAGCAAGAAAAGAAAAAGAAATTGAAAGAATCAGAATGGACAATGAGGTAATAAAACTATCTCTTTTGTAGACAATATGATGATATACTTGGAAAATCGTAGAGATTCAAGTAAAAGACTAGTTGAAATAATTAACAATTTTAGCAAAATAGCAGGATGTAAAATAAATTCACCTAAATCATAAGCATGTTTGTATATCACCAACAAAATCCTGCAAGAAAGAATAGTATGAGATATCCCATTTAAAATAACTGCATAAAATATCTGGGAGTATACCAGCTAAGACAAATCCAGGAGCTACAAAAACATAATTGTAAAACACTTTTTATAGGAATACAGTCAGATTTAAATAATTGGAGAAATATTAATAGTTCATGAATAGGCATAGTCAATATAATAAAAATGACAATTTACCTAAACTAATCTACTTATTCAATGCCAGTTCAGTTAAATTACAAAAAAATTATTTTATTAAGCTAGAAAAAAAATAAGTTCATTTAGGAGAACAAAAGATCAAGAATATTAAAGGAATTAACCTAAAAAATGTAAAGGAAGGAAGTATAGCAGTACCAGATCTTAAACTATATTAGAAGACAGTAACCATCAAATCTATTTAGTACTGGCTAAGAAATAAAAAGATGGATCAATGGAACAGTAAAAACTTATAGTTGTATAATAGACCACAATGGTAGTAAGTGATTATAGTAACTTTGGTTTTGACAAATGTAAAGATTTAAAATTTTGGGAAAAGAATTCTCTATTTGGTACAAATTACTGGGAAAACTGGAAAGCAATCTAATAGAAGCTGAGTATAGACAAATAGGCTAGTACCATTTACCATGATAAGACCAAAATGATCTAAATATAAAGAAAAATACCATAAGTATATTAGAAAAACATGAAACATATTTCTTTTTTTCATATTTCCAAACTTATCATTGTTGTGCAAGAAAAATCTTATCTACACAAAAAATATATCAGATAAAGGAAACACAATGTAAGCAAACATCAGTCAAGAAGTATGAGAATGTTATGTTGTGGTCCACATTTCACATCCCTCTCTCTGGGTGTATATGGTTTTCTTCAGTGACAATTGGAGGTGGTTTGAAACATTTCATTGTTGAAGAGAGCCATGTCCATCAGAACTGATCATCATATAGTACTGTTGTTGCCGTGTATAATGATCTCCTGGTTCTGCTCATTTCACTCAGCATCAGTTCATGTAAGTCTCTTCAAGCCTCTCTGAAATCATCTTGCTGGTCATTTCTTTTTTTTTTTTTTTTTTAACATTTTATAAAACTTTTTATTTTCTTTTTTTTTGTTTATAAATTTTATTTTATTTGCATAACATATGTGTGGGTAATTCTTCAACAATAACCCTTACATAGCTTTCCGTTACAAATTTTTCCCCCCAACTCCCCACCCCTCCCCTAGATGGCAGGATATCCACTACATGTTAATTATGTTAAAATATTGGCAAATCGAATATATGTATACATATTTCCAAACTTATCATTGTTGTGCAAGAAAAATCTTATCTACACAAACGATATATCAGATAAAGGAAACACAATGTAAGCAAACATCAATCAAGGAGTATGAGAATGTTATGTTGTGGTCCACATTTCACATCCCTCTCTCTGGGTGTATATGGCTTTCCTCAGTGAACAATTGGAGGTGGTTTGAAACATTTCATTGTTGAAGAGAGCCATGTCCATCAGAATTGATCGTCATATAGTACTGTTGTTGCCGTGTAAAATGATCTCCTGGTTCTGCTCATTTCACTCAGCATCAGTTCATGTAAGTCTCTCCAGGCCTCTCTGAAATCGTCCTGCTGGTCATTTCTTACAGAACAATAATATTCCATAATATTCATATACCATAATTTATTCAGCCATTCTCCAATTGAAGGGCATCTATTCAATTTCCAGTTTCTAGCCACTACAAAAAGGGCTGCCACAAATATTCTTGCACATGTGGGGCCCTTTCCTCATGAAACATATTTCAAAAAAAAACCCAGTATATTTTACCTGCCAAACATGTTTGGGAGAAGAATTTATGAATAAACAAGAGATAGAGAGCATTGTGAAATGTAAAATGGATAATTTTAATTGCATTTAAATTTTAAAAGAGGGCATTAAAATTAAAATAAAATTTTAGAGATTTTGTACAAATAAAATTAATGTGGCCAATATTAGAAGGAAAGTAGAAAACTGGAAGAAATTTTTTATAGTTTCTCAGTTAAAGGTCTCATATCTAAAGTATATAGAAAAGTTTGTCAAATTTATAAAAAGTAATTATCAATTGATAAATGGTCAAAGGATACAATTACAAAAAGATAATTTTTCACTGAAATCAAAGCCAGATATAATGATATAAAAATGCTTTAAATTATTATTGGTTAGAGAAATGCAAATTAAAACAATTTTGAGACAATAGAAGAGGAAGGGGAAAATGACAGATGTTGAAGAGGATGTAGAAAAATTGGGACATTACCTATTGGTGGAACTGTGATCTGATCCAAGCATTTTGGAGAGCTGAAAATATGCTCGAGTTATAAAATGATGTATATGCTTTTACCCAGAAATATCACTATTAGATCTATTTCTCAAAGTGATCAAGGAAAAAGGAAAATAACTTTTATGTTCCAAAATATTTATAGCAGCTTTCATTAAGGTGACAAAGAACTAGAAATTGGAGAATGCCCATCAATTGAGTAATGGTTAAACAAATTATGGTATTTGGTTATCATGGAATACTATTGTGTTATAAGAAATGATGAGCAAGATGACTTTAGAAAAACATGAAAACATTTATATGAAATAATGAAGAGTGAAATGAACAGAATCAAGAGTATATTGTATACAATAAGGTCTTATATCATAGTCAAACAATATTGTTTGAAGAATAACTGAATGACTAAGTATACTGAGTATTGTAAACACTCAAATCAACTACAAAGGACCTCTGAAGACAGATGCAATTCACCTCCAGAGAAATAACTGATAAACAGAAGTATGCATAGAATTGTTTTATATTTATACACACACACACACACATAACATTTGTGGATGTGTGTATATGTGTGTGTACGTATTGAGGAGTAGAGAGGAAGTAGAGAGTAGGAGGGAGACAGTTTGGAACTTAAAATATAATAGTAAATTTAAAACAATTTTAAACTATCTTTCCTTGCCACATTTTCCAAGTCACTTATATCATATATATATATATATATATATAATATTTTGTTCTTTTTTTTTAGTCTTTTAAATTTTCTAATATTTTTTGTTGTCTCGTGGAATCATTGATTTATGTTTGGTCTGTTTCTAGCTTTCAAGGAGTCTGTTACTAAGGTAAGATTTACCACTTTTTCTTCTAAGGTATTTATTCTCTTTCTAATTTTTTTCTGTCAGTTTTTATTTCTTTTTTAATCTTTTGTTTAATTTCTTCTAGGCATTCATGTGGTAATTATGTAATATCCCTTGCTTTCCTCTTCTCATTTTCTCCTTGCAGTTGTTACGGAGTTAGTCTTTCCTTCAGACTGGATTTCATTATTATAGTGAGCAACATCATCCTCACAGTCCCTCAAACTTACAACCTAGGCATTAACCTTACTTGATTCTTCATTATTTAGTCTGGTGCATATTTGAAGTGTGAGAGCTCAGCAGTCAGCCTTCAGAGAGATAGCTATCTTGTCTAGAAATCCAACCATGATATTTCCATAGTTGAGTCAGATTCATTTCTTGTGCAGTAATCAACTGCACAAAAATTAGGTTAATTTTCATTAGAAGGTATCGAGACCATCCTTGAAATACATTGGGCCTGATTTGATTCAAGAGTTTCAGGCTGTTGACCCCACTAAATAACCACTTTCCAGCCAGAGGCAGCTTCCAGAATCCTTCCCTCAGCTGAATCAATTCAAGATGTACTTAATGCCTATATTTGTGGAATTAGATCTCCTTTTCTTTGGATTTTTTTTTTTTTTGAGAAGCAATTGGGGTTAAGCGATTTGCCCAAGGTCATTTAGCTAGTAAGTGTTAAGTGTCTGAGGTCAAATTTGAACTCAGATACTCTAGGCTCCAGGGCCTGTGCTTTATACTCTGCACCACCTAGCTCTCCTTCTGTTAACTGTTGAATGACCTACAGGGATCATTATTACTACCTACCATAGGACTGCTCTGAGTCAAGCCCAACCCAAAACAACTAGAATAGTTCTGCAATTTGGAAGATGATGAGTTGGCATGAAGAAATAAATGAACAAAAGAAAAAATGAACAAAATCATGATAATTTATATCATGATTGACTACAGTATAAAAATAAATACCTTTGTAAGAATTATGATCAACACAATGACCATTTATGACTAGATTCATCAATAATGAAACATGCAACCCACTACAGAGAAGTGATGGATTTAGAGTGTGGAAAGAAATATATTTTTGCATTGAATTATTGGAGGTATTTCTTTTGCTTGGCCATGCATATTTATTAAGAAGCAGATTCATGAATGGGAGTTGGAATCAGGAAGACTTCTCTTCCTAAATGCAAATCTGGCCTCAGATACTTAATGGTTGTGTGACTTTGGGCATGTCACTTAATCCTGTTTGTCTCAGTTTCTTCATCTGTTAAAAAAAAAAAATGGAGAAATGGCAAAAAAACTGTAGTATCTTTGCCAAGAAAATTCCTATTGGGATTATCAAAAGTCAGGCACAATGGACACAATTTAAGGACAAATACATATTTATCCTAATAAATTTCTTTCTGTTTTTTTTTTCTTTTTCAGTGAGATGAAAAGAAAATAGATTTAAAATAGAGGTTGGGGTACTATAGATGAGAGATATTGTATGTACTTTCTGATGAGGTCACTGTCACTGATTTTACTTAAATGTCTTACTTTGTTATAAAGACCTCTAACACACCTCTCAGATTGGCTAAGATGACAGGAAAGGATAATGGTGAATGTTGGAGGAGATGTGAAAAAACTGGGACCCTGATACATTGTTGGTGGAACTGTGAATGGATCCAACCATTCTGGAGAGCAATTTGGAACTATGCCCAAAGGGCTATAAAACACTGTATACCCTTTGACCCAGCAGTGTCTCTACTGGGCTTATATCCCAAAGAGATCTTAAAGGAAGGAAAGGGCCCCACATGTGCAAGAATGTTTGTGGCAGCCCTTTTTGTAGTGGCTAGAAACTGGAAACTGAATGGATGCCCATCAATTGGAGAATGGCTGAATAAATTATGGTGTATGAATGTTATGGAATATTATTGTTCTGTGAGAAACAACCAGCAGGACGATTTCAGAGAGGCCTGGAGAGACCTACATGAACTGATGCTGAGCGAAATGAGCAGAACCAGGAGTTCATCATACATGGCAACAACAAGCCTATATGATCAATTCTGATGGACATAGTTCTCTTCAACAATGAAATGTTTCAAACCAGTTCCAATTGTTCAGTGATGAAGAAAACCATATGGACCCAGGGAGAGGCCTGTGGGAACTGAGTGTGGACCACAACTTAGCATTCTCACTCCCTCTGTTGTTGTTTGCTTGCATTTTGTTTTCTTTCTCAGTTTTTTTTCTGTAGATCTGATTTTTCTTGTGCAGCAAGATAACTGTATAAATATATATATATATATATACATATATTGGATTTAACATATATTTTAACATATTTAGCATGGATTGGACTACCTGCCATCTAGGGGAGGGGGTGAGGGGGAAGGAGAGGATAATTTGGAACAGAAGGCTTTGCAAAGGTTAATGTTGAAAAATTATCCATGCATATGTTTTGCAAATAAAAAGCTTTAATAAAATAAATAAATAAATAAATAGAAATATCACTTTGCTACTTAAAAAAAGTCCTCTAGGTGGGAATAAAGTGTAAGGAATATGTAATGTGTATGTGTATGTGACATAAAAACAAAACATGACAACGAAACTGATATTGACCAGAGAAAAAAATGAAATGAGGATGGGCCATGGAGAGGAAGGTGAGCCTGGATTAACCTTCATATTTTTGGTAGTGAATTTGGGGATAACAGTTGTTTATCATTGTCAATTCCTGGGAAATTAATGATAAACTGTGTGTGGCCATTCCACAAGTAGAGACCAATTTGGGTATGTTCTGGGTCCTTAAGAACTGTGCCTGGGAGATAATTGCACTAAATTGTCTTGTAGGTCCACCAATTGTGCTGTTCTCACTCTAGATCTCTTCTAGAGATTTCTTCACAGAAATCAGTTCCATTTTGCATCTTTCTAGACTCCGCTTTTTTTTATCCTTTTGGTTTTTTTAAATTAAAGCTTTTTATTTTCAAAACATATGGACGGATAATTTTTTAATATTGGCCCCTTCATAGTCTTGTTTTCCAGATTTTCCCCTCCTTCCTCCCACCCCCTCCCTTAGATGACAAGCAATCCAATATATGTTATAAATGTTAAAATACATGTTAAATCCAATAGAGGCATACATATTTATACAATTATCTTGCTGCACAAGAAAAATCAAATCTAACAGGAAAAAATGAAAAAGAAAATAAAACAACAGAAAGAGTGAAAATGTTATGTTGTGATCCATACTCAGTTCCCACAGCCCTCTCTCATCACAAGGTCATTGGAACTGGCCTCAATCATCTCATTGGATTGAGATTCTTCTATATATGTTTCATAATTATCATGCTATACAAGAAAAACCAGATCAAAAAGGGAAAAAATGAGGAAGAAAACAAAAAGCAGCAAACAACAAAAAGAGTGAAAATGCTATGTTGTGGTCCTCCTTCAGTTCCCACACTCCTCTCTCTCTGGGTGTAGATGGCTCTCTTTATCACAAGATCATCACAAGGCCTGAATCACCTTGTTGTTGAAAAGAGTCAGGTCCACCAGAGTTGATTGTCATATAATCTTGCTGTTGCCATGTACAATGTTCTCTTAGTTCTACTCACTTCACTTCGCATCAGTTCATGTAAATCTCTCCAGGTCTCTTTGAAATCATCTTGCTGATTGTTTCTTATAGAACAATGATATTGACAGAAACTAATTTTTTTACCTTCCTTTTATTCCCAGCATTCAGCACAGTGCCCTTGCTGGGAGCTATGTTTTGATACCACTAAAGGCCAGTCATCACCCAATTGCCTCTTGGGAGTTTCACTGAAAGGCAGCCTCTTCTAGCTTCTGTTTATGTCATTCAGTTATTTCAGTCCTATCAGACCCTTTTGGGGTTTTCTTGACAAAGATACTGTACTGGTTTGCCATTTCCTTCTCCAGATGATAAAACTAAGGCAAAAAAGGGTTAAGCGATTTGCCAGGGTCACACATCTAGTAAGTGTCTGAGTCTGGATTTGAACTTTAATCTTCCTGACCCCAAATGAAGCACTATTCACTCTACCACTTAGCTGCTGGTTTGTATTTGTGTATGAATGAAGAAATGACTTTGGTTTTGAATTACTTTTTTTTTGGAAATGACAGAGCAGTTGAACCAACAATCCTCAGTCCTCTATTTGTAAATAATCAGTCTGTTGAGGGCTAGCATGAGGACTCCAACTGTGAGAGCTTGCAAAACAGTTAACAAGTATTTATGAAGTGAAAGAGTACTATGTGCCAGGCACTGATAATACTGGAGATGCAAAGAAAGACAAAAGATAGTCCCAGATCTTGAGGCCTAGTGGAGGGGTCAACATACAAAAAATCTAGGTCCAAATAAGCTTTATGCATGATAAATTTGGGATAATTAACAGAAGGAAGGCCCTAGAATTAGGAGGAATCAGGAAAAGCTTCCTGTAAAAGGTGGGATTTTAGATAGGTCTTGAGGGAAAACAGGGAATTCAGGAAGTGGAGATGAAAAGGGAATGCATTTCAGCCCAAAGCAAATACCCAGAGCCAGGAGATGCATCTTATTCAGAGCTGCAAGACCAGTGTTACTGAATTGAAGAATGTGTGTGAATGTGAATGAGTGAGTGAGTGAGTGTGTGTGTGTGTCTACATGTTCTGTCTAAAAACTGCTGAAGAAACTGGGTTTTATTTTTTATATTGGCATTGAAAGGTTTATCAGAATTTTGCCACTCTGTTGTGGTTTTTTTAGTGCTAACCATTGGAGGAAGCACTTGGAAGGAAAATACTTAATTTTTCTGAGGAGCTCAGAAATAATTTGAAATCTGGGGGTGTGGTTAAATATGCTAATTGCACCCCAGTCAGTTTCCTGAGGACAGGCAAGGATGCTATATCAGTCTAAAATATTTCTACTTTCATCCCAGGCTAAACTGTAAATCTCTCTCTCTCTCTCTCTTTTAAAAATCTTTTGCAGTTACCTGATCGCTCCATTGTGGTAATTCCTGACTTCATCCATTCAGGTAGAATAGCTAGAGGTAATGGCACACTGGCTTACCTGGATTTGGTGGTGTAGGCGGGTAGAGTCTTGGCTATATCCATAGCACAGGAGGGCAAAGTCTTTTTATAAAATAATATTTTTTTCTCAATAACATGGAAAAGCAATTTCAAACATTTTTTAAAGTTTTGAGTTCCAAAATCTATCCCTCTTTCCCCTCCTCTCCCTGAAACAATAAGTAATCTGATATGTTATTCATATACAAACATGTAAAATATATTTCTATATTAGTCATTTTGTGCGGGAAAAATTGAACCAAAAGCAAAAAAAAAAAAAGAAAGAAAAAAGAAGGAAGGAAGATAGGAAGGAAGGAAGGAATGACAAAAAATAGTGTATTGTGGTCTGCATTCAGATGGAAGCATTTTTCATTTTGAGTTCTATGGGATTGACTTCAATCATGCTGAGATGAGCTAAATTATTCACAGTTGTTCATCATACAATATTGCTGTTAGTAGGTAACTGTCCTCCTAGATCTACTCACCTCACACTGCATCAGTTCATGTAAATCTTCCCAGGTTTTTTCTGATACCATCTTGCTTGTCATTTTTTATAGCACAATACTGCTCGGGTCTTCAGAAACACTCAAAAATGACAAGGTAGCAGTTAACCTTGACAAATGGGGCAACAGGCAGAGATATGTAAGCCCCAGGGGTAATAGCAAGGGAGAAGAAGGTGAGAAGTTGGGAGAGTGAGGAGGAATGTGGAAATCAGTGGCCGGAAGCTGAGGTAACAGTTCCTAGTGACAGCCCAAGGGCAGAAGAGTGAGCACTAGCATATGTATTGGCAAAAGGCAGGAACAGTGTAGCCCATTGCTTCTTGTGATGTAAGACTTATGGGCCCTTCTATGTGGTCTCCAGTACAATATGAAGGTATCACTGTACAGTTCCTTACTGGGGAAGACTGGGAGAAACCAAAGGTGGCATTGTTGGGAAGAGGCTTGTTTTCTGATCACAAAGGGATTGATGAAAACATCTAAACAGTCCCCACAGATGAAGAAAGGGAATTCTCTCAGAAGCCTCTTATTAACAGAGATTTTTGTATTCTCTCCCTCTGCTTACTTGCTCCCTCTCCAATCCCATGAGGTTTCCAGAAGAGGGAAAACCCTGGCTGATAAGTCAGAGCAACTAAATGAGTGGCAGTACAGGGCAATTCTCCCTACTGCTTGATAAGGCTCAGTGACCAAGAAGCAAGAGTCATCTTTACTGTAGTTCCAATGTCCCTAGTGCTGCTCTTGCTAGTGGTCACCTTTATTTTTATTAAGATCCACTGTGAATTGCAAAAGTTTGGCATCCCCTGCTACAGGGGGTATTTCATCTTAAATATCTTTTAGACAGACAAACAAGACTTTCTCAGTCTCTCCTTCAGGTTGTGGTTATATTGGTTGTTTTGGGTTTTGTTTTGTTTTGTTTTAATTTTGTGAGGGACTCAGGGTTAAATTACTTGCCCAGAGTAATACAATGTCTGAAGCTGCCTTTAATTCAGGTCCTCCTCATTTGAGGGTCAGTGCTCTATCATTCAATCATCTAATTGCCCCAGTTGTTTTGTTTTGAGTTTTGCCATGTATATGTCTTAGTTTAGTTTTTCTTTTCTTCTTTTTGCTTTCTTGACTATATTTTAAAATCCTGAATATCAGGGATTTGTATTGACTAATAACAGTCCTAATGTCATTAATTGATGGACCAGAAGACCTGAAGGACTCTGCCATCAAGTAATAGGTGAGCCTAGTTTTTTCCCTTAACAATATTGAGATCATCCTTAAGATTTGTGGGAACTAAAAGCTCAACCTGTTGATACCAGAAGAGCAGAACATGCTACAAAATAGCCACAGGAAGCTCTTGGAATCCTCTTGGATGCCTGTCTGGTGGATCATAAAGAAGAACTAGACAAGGGAACTTTTCTCAGCTGAATCAACCTGAGGTGACCTCAGTATCTATCCTTGTTGGATGCCCTCCTCCTACAACGACAAATTAAATTTCCTTTTGTTAATTGTTGAATGAACTACAAATGGTTTATTTTGATACCAAATCTAGCCCACCAATGAACTGGTCTGAGTTCAACCTACTTCCTTCTTGTCCTTCTCTCTCTCACAACTTTACCAACTTGGGAGGCCAAGATTTTGTATATGTGTAGAGAAGTAGGAAAGCAGACTGAAAACTCATTCTTTCCATTATCTGTTGTTGCCAAAAGGGACAAAGTGAGAGGAAGTGGATTTATATTTTGGCAAGAGAGAATTAGGTTAGATATGTCAGGTACTATTGGAATTAGAATGGGAGGCCAGAAGAAATGAGTATATTTAATCTTTAAGAATATGATAGACCCCAATTGTAAGTCTAAAAGCAGAGGTAGTCCCTAGAGTGACTTAGGAATTAAGAAAGATATGGGAAGTGAATGTTACAGTTTGGGAGGCCACGCAGGATCTTGGATTTGAAGCCTATTGTTGATAGAGAGTAAACTCTTAGAACAAAAATTTTTTCTGGCCATAGTCACAAAATCTTGTGATTTAGAACTAAAAGAGACAGGGTTGGGGGCAGTGCACAAATTGGAGTGGAAAATTGAGATGATGAAACAGAGAAATCCTTCACTTCTCTCTGAATCAATCTAGGGAAGTTCCTTAGAGGACAGAAATTCCAGGCAATCGGTGAGCTAGGGGAAAAAAAGAACAAGGGGGGAGGGGGATGCAGTGTCTGGACCAGCTGAGAAAGCAGAAAGTCGATGGAAACCAGGGTTGTGGGGGAGTAGTTTAGAAAGAAGGTTGTGGGGGCTTGGAAGAAGGAAATCAGGTTTGTGCTTTTAATTTCCTCACCACCAGAGGTGATCAGCTGGCCGGGCCCCATGTGACAGGAAGGGCCCCAGTGGCTCTGTGCCCGGGCAATGGCCTCATTCAGAGCCGGCAGATGGCACGGGAAGGCACACTCTGCCATCGGAAGGGTTAATGCCATTGTCCATCTGGCCTGTTGGCCCTGCCTTCCATGGGGGACGCTGGGGGAGTGGGTAGGGGGTGTCAGAGAAGCTGATATCTAGTCTGGTACCCTCCGCAGCTGTCTAGCCCAAGAATGGCCATGGCTCCCCACCCCCATGCTTCTCTGGCTCCTCCTGCCGACTGCAGGGACTTGGATCCAGTGCCTTCCTTCACCCAGAGCCCGACAAACAGATCCAGGTTCTGCCTTCCTTTAGGAACGCAGGTAGAGGTCAGAGAGACGGATGGGACATGCAAAAGGCTGTCAGGTCTTTGGGTCACGGCTCAGAGAGGGAGAGATTAAACACTATAAATAACAACTCCGAGACTGGAGATCTGAGATCGTCCCAGGGTTAAGGTATGGGCTGTGGCTATTAGGCTCCTCCCCTCGTCTGCACCCCCTCCCCCCTGGCCCCGGCCCCCGTGAATTGGCAACTCAGCTTTCCAGTCCTTTCAAGGGCTCTCTCCACGCTCGCTTCTGGTCCTTCCCTCTTCCCTAACACCCAACCCCTGCACCCGTCCTCGGATTGGACCCTAGCCTGTTGGAGGGCGGGACTTGGGGCTCTTGCGTCATCGAGGGAGGAGGGAGGGGAAGCGAGGAGGGGGAGGGTGGGGGTGGGGAGGGGGAGAAGAGGGCGCAGGCAGGCTCAGCACCACGGAGAGCTCCCTCCCCGGCCCTTGTTTTGCTGCGGAGCTTCAGCCACTTGGGGAGGGAGGGGGTGGGGGCCGGGGGCTTTGAGCGTGGAATCAGGGGGATGGCCAGGGAGGAGAGGGGGGGTTGGGGCCGGCTGAAAGCCCAACCCTGAGCCGGCAGGGCTGCCAGGGAGCGGGGTAAAGGTAGGGGCGGAGGGCCCAAAGGGGTGGCGGGCAGCGACGGCAACACCACATCTGGATGGAATCCAGTTGCGTCCAGTCCACCATGGCTCTAGGACTGTCCTCTAAGAAAGCGTCTTCCCGCAACGTGGCCGTGGAGCGGAGGAATCTTATCACGGTTTGCGGGGGAGGAGGGGGGGGGGGGGGGGGGGGGGGGGGGGGGGGCTGTTAGGGCCTGTGGGGAGAAAATTAGACCACGAAGGGACAAGACAGATGAGAAGAGCTGGGCTGGAGAGAAGTGGCCATGGTGGAGAGCCCGGCTCTTCTATTCTGGGATTTATTCTGAATACAGGCTGGGGTCTTAGGTTCGGGGCCATCGTGGGCATAAAGCACTCGACAGAAAACAAGCAAGGCTTGCTTAAGTGGTCACCCAAAGTGAGGAAAGACGTGGAAGAGGCCTGTCCCCCACCCTTTTAGAGCTTTCCAGGGCCGGTGCCCAGCTTGGAGACAAAGGGAAATTCCTCATTTGGCACTGAAGCTTCCTGCAAAGGTGACAAAGTGCCATTGTAGCTGGAGTGGGGTGAGACCGGGAGGGGGAAGGATGGGAAGGGTAGGCGCCCTGGGGAGGGTGGCTGTGAGGAGCAGGTACATACTGAGAGTGTCAGCCTGATGGATGGCGCCTATCACACCCTCAGCACAGTCCTTCTCCTCCTACATGACTTCCTTTCACTTCAAGAACAGAGACAGAGGGAGATACTTTTTCAAGCAGATTCATCTCTGGTGGGAGCATGGATATGCAAACTCCCTTCACTAACACCTCAGAATATGGGGATGTGCCCCCATCATCCCTGGGCACACATTCTACAGTCAGAGTCAACTGTTTTGAATGACAGGGGAAACTGGGCATTCAAATCTTCCAAGTCCTTAACAATGTCAAAGGGCACCAGGAAGAACCGCCCTCCTGTGAGACCTAAGCCTAGGCTGGGAGGAAGGTTAGATATGTCCATTCTCAGGTCATGAGGCTCTCTCTCAATTCATTTCATGGTGGGAGGAAGGAGGAACAAGGTGGAAATGTTGAAAAAAGCATTTCTTCCCAAGGTGCAGTGGTTCTGAATGTCAGAAGCCTAAGTGGGGGGTGGAAGGTGGGAAGGGAGAGAATGGAAAGTGGAATGGGGCTGGTTACATGGGAAGGGATCCAAAGACTTGAAGGCATAGAGGAAATGCAGTTAAGGATCTGCAGAAATGTTACCTCCTCTCAGAGCTTCCCCTCTTGTCCTAGTGTCCAGGGAATACCCCCTGCCCAATCCCAGTATTTCAGTGACTCAACTACTTCTGACTCTGTGCTCAAAATAAATCCTGCCAACAGCACCAACTTCACACTTTGGGAGCCAGAAGTGGCTTAGAGATGAGCCACCTTCCCTATCCTCACATCCTACCCCAGTTTTCCTCCTTGGATCTCTTCTTAGCTGTTTCCCCATGCCATTTATACCTGCAAGAAGACTCAAGGCACCATTCTGGGGAAAGAAGCACATGAGAAGAGATGTAGCGGCCCTAAGGAAAATATATCACCATGTTCAAGAGTCAAGTCTGTCACCTATGTTCTTTCTAAACACAAGCTTTGGTTCTGGCACCTCCCTCATTGGAACCCATGGTGACCAGCTTACTGGGCTCTAGTTTCTGATGGCACTGTCCAGGGCCTTGGAATTTATGCAGATTCACTCATAAGCTCCAAAGTACAAGCTTCAACCCAAATACTTTCTGCTTCTCTCATCTGCTTTATACCTATACTTCATAGTCTCTTCATCTACTTTCTATGTACCTTTCTCATTCCTTTCCTGTCATTTGTCCACCTTTAGCTTTCTTTCCCCCCTCCTCTACATCTCAAAATCTATCTTCATGATTTTCCATTCTCTTCATCTTTGTTCTAGTCTTTAATGAAGAAGTGGATTTTCTCCTTGCTAAGACCAAAACCTGTATTCCTGCTTTTGATGCCCTGTTATCTCCCAGAGGTAGCTCAACATTTCAATCATCCCTCATCATCTTCAATTTCTCTATCCACTAGATACTTCTTTCCTGCCTGCAGATATATCCACTTCTCCCTCTCCTCAAAAACCTTTTACTTGACTGTGGCATTCCTTCAAATTAATGTCTTTTCCATTTCAAAGCCAATCTCCTAGAAGGATTTGCCTACATTCCTGTTTCCATGTCCTCACCTTTTCCTTGATCCCTTCTTTCTCTCTGTGTTCTGATTCCACTACTCTCCCAAATGTTGCCATTGATCTAACAATTCTATATGACCTTGGGCTATTAAATCCCATACTTGGCCTCTCTGGAATTTTTGACACTGCCTACTACTCCCTTCTCCTGGCTGCTCTTTTCCCCTTGGATTTTCATGATGCTGTTCACTTGATCATATTTTTTTCCCTCAGTTTCCTTTGCTGGATCATCCCATAGCTTCCAAACACTAAACATGGGCATCCCCCAAGGCTATGTTTGGGCTCGCTTCTCTCCCTAAACTCTCTCAGTGATCTCATCAGCTCCCAGGGGTTCAATTACTATCACTGCAAATGACTCAGAAATCTAGGTATCCAGATCTAATCTCCCTCTTGAACCACTCCCTCATTGCCTCCTGGACTTCTTCACCTGGATGTCCCAAAGGCATCTCAAAATCAACAGATAGAAAACACTTCAGTTTCTATTCTTCTTCCCCAAACCTATCCTTCCTTCAAACTTCCCTCTTTCTATCGAGGGCACCACCATCCTTTCCAGTCACCCATTTGATTTTCCCCTTTCCATTATGGCCCCTACCCACTTACATCCAATCAGTTGCCAAGATTTGTCATTTTTACTCTGACATGTTTTTCTTTTTCTTTTTTTTTTAATTTTATTTTATTTACATAACATATGTGTGGGTAATTCTTCAACAATAACCCTTACATAGCTTTCCGTTACAAATTTTTCCCCCCTAGTCCCCACCCCCCCCAGCTGGCAGGATATCCACTACATGTTAATTATGTTAAAATATTGGCAAATCGAATATATGTATACATATTTCCAAACTTGTCATTGTTGTGCAAGAAAAATCTTGTCTACACAAACGATATATCAGATAAAGGAAACACAATGTAAGCAAACATCAATCAAGGAGCATGAGAATGTTATGTTGTGGTCCACATTTCGCATCCCTCTCTCTGGGTGTATATGGCTTTCTTCAGTGAACAATTGGAGGTGGTTTGAAACATTTCATTGTTGAAGAGAGCCATGTCCATCAGAATTAATCGTCTGACATGTTTTTCACATCAATCCTTTCTCTGAACACAATCAAACTCTCTGCCCAGCTCAGGTAGGCTCCCATTACCTCTTACTTGGACTATTATAATAGACTCCTAATTGACCTGTCTTTTAAACCCATCTGTATACTTCTGCCACGCTGATATTCCTAAAACACCAATCTGACCACCTCATTCCTACACTCAAAAATCTTCACTGGCTCCTGACTGCCTCTAAAATAAGATGCAAAATCCCCAGCTTAACATTTGAAACCATCCACAATCTGGCTCCCACCTCTCTTTCCTGTCTCGTTTTATATTATACATTCTGTTCTAGTAAAACTAGCCTGCCAACTGTTCTTCTTGCATGAAATTCCAGCTCTCACCTCTCTACCTTTGCATGGGCTGTCCTCTATTTCTGGAAATGCCTCCCTTCTCATTTTTTCCTCTTAGATTCTGTAATTTTCTTCAAATCACAACTCAAGTGCTACTTCCTGATCCATTTGGCTGCTAGTACTCTTTGCCCAAACCTTCTTCCTCCCCAAATTATTTCATCTTTATGTTGTTGTTGAGTTGGTTTCAATTGTAGCCAACTCTTTGTGACCCCATTTGGGGTTTTCTTGGCAAAAATATTGGAGTAGCTTGTCATTTTCTTCTCTAGCTTATTTTACAGATGATAAATTTGGAGCAAACAGGGTTAAGTGATATGTCCAGGGTCACACAGCTTGCAAATGTCTGAGGCTGGATTTGACTTCCTGACCCCTACGCTCAACACTTAGTTGCCCCCTTTCATCTGTTTATATGCTGTGTCTCTCTCCTCCTCTAGAAAAACAAAATCTCCTTGAGAGTAAGAACTTTTTTCCATTTTTGTTTTTGTATTCTTAGCACCTAGCACTGTGCCTTGCACCTGTTATAAAATAATAAGAAATGACTGTTGAGTTGAATGTGGACAAAAATTACAAGAGGTGGTGATTGGGTGGAGTCCTATTAGAATTGAAATTTCCACATAGTCAGAGATAATAAGGATGAAGACTTGGGGAAATGAGGTGGGGAGACTAGTAGACACTGAATATATGGATTTGGAAACCAATATGATTCTTGAGAACCCCAATATTGTCATGGGGTTCATTTATACTCAACAGCTCTTAGTAGGGCTTCATTTTCCCCAAAGCCTCAGGTGCTCTACTATCTCAGAAGCTGCCATTTTATTTAAGGATCTATTATGGTGTCTTTTGTAGGTGGAAGCCATTCTGTTTAAACCTTGGGCCTGGTAGTTCATCTGGGAATTTATGTGCTTGGGAAAAATGTATCACTATGACTACCATATTGATCCTAACCTTAATTATGTACTCAATCACATTTATTCAGACCTTTTCATTTCAACCAGAACTCCTTTCTTTTTCATTCAAGAAATCCAGTCCCATAAAAAATAAGAGAATAGCCAAAAAAGAAGGGGACATGAAAGCCTAGATGAAGATCTAAACTTATAACTCTAGCCCCAAAGCCAATTCCAACCATACTCTTATCAGTAAAATCAACTCCCAAGTGAGGGAACACCTCTCAACTGGACTTCCAAAAACAATCAACCCTAATCATTTTTCAGAGAAAAAGCATGGCATAGTGGATAGAAAATCGGACTGTGTGATTCCCCACCTGGAAGCTCCTTATTCTGATGAAACCACAAACCTAGTCCTTCTATATACCTAATAAAGTATCAATCTATCAAAAAAATCCCAATTCTAACACCATCTGCTTTCCCCAGGAGGAGTGACTTGCAGAACTTGGGACACTGCAGTATAGTGGAAAGCATGTTATGTCTAAAGTCAGAGAACCTGCCTTCAAATCCCACCTTTGACAATTACCACCTAAAGCCAGCAAAACTCCTGAGAAAGCCGGGAACCAGATTAAAATGTAATTGGAAAATGTTTAATAAGATAAATATAAAATGCAACATAAGTAATGCTAAAACATAAGTAATGCATTAATCAATCTCCTTAGACTTTGGTTTTCTAATCCACAAAATGAAAGATTGGACTTTGTGATCTCACATGTCCTTCTAGCTCTAAATCAGAATTGGCTTTGAATCCTGGCTCCGTTCCTTATTAGCTAGGCAAACTTAGAAAACTCATATGACTATTCAGATCCTCAATTTTCTTTTACTAAAAATCAGGATTTAGACTAGAGAATTTCTAAGTTTTGACATTCCCTCAAAGTCCTGATCCAATCCCAATGATGTTCATTCAACTTTGCTCTCAGTGTAGAGCTTAACCATAAAAACAACCCAAACCCTAAGTCAGCTTTACTCTCAATGCCACTTTGTGCCAGTTGTGATTGCAACTTCAATCCTAAACAATCAGCTGAAATGCAACTTTTACCCTAGTTCAATGCTTTATCTCAACCTCAAATTTTAATCTTACCCCAACTAACCCTATCTATTGCATGATATTCTCATGCAATAATGTTATCAGCTATGTGACTCTTGTGGGCTCCATAAAATTAGGCACAATGTAATTATGATATAGAAACCAGGCATTGGGAAACTACAGATTCATTCAATTCAATTCATTACAATGCAATTCAATTCAACAAACATACTAATTTTCTACAAAGTGGGAACTCAAGTGCTATGGACACAAAAGGAATATCTTAGGACCAATCCTAAATCTTTACAAGTTATACACAATGTCTGGGGGGGGGGCATTTTCTTATCGCTACCACTTAGAGTCCCTCATCTTCCTTCAAAACACAACGCTGGAGTCACTTTGGACAGGAAGCCTTTCCTGTCCCATCCATTTTGCTCACTTTCCCCTTCTTAAAATTTATTTTGGTTGTCATTCAACTAAGCAACTATTAATTGCCTATTGTATGATAGTCACTCTACTAGGCACTGATAATACAAAGAGAAAAATGAAAGTCCCTTGCCTCAAGAAACTGACGTAGAATTAGGGGAGACCTGAAAGGAGGCTTGCCCAGAAGACAGAAAGCTGCCCTTAAATCCAGGAAGCCCCTGATTCAAAACCCACCTGTGGGGGGCTATACCAATGGGGTTAAATCACTTAACCTCTCAGTTCTCTAGGCCAGTTGTACCAAGAATTCCTGCAGGCTGTACCTTGACTCAGAAAAATCACAAATTAGCATTATCTATGTTGCATTTTATATTTATTTTGTTAAACATTTCCCGATTACATTTTAATCTGGTTGCAGTCTCACTCAGGAGTTTTGCTGGCTGCAGGAGGTTGACACGTCTGCTCTGCTACTTTCTGAGACAATAAATTTCAGAAAAGGCATTTCTGTGCAACTTTCTCCATAGATCTATCATACCTAACTTTTCTAACAATTGGTTTATCTCCCTAGTTTCTTTCTTGTTTATTTTGTAGTTTGATTTATCTAATTCTGAGAGAGCAAGGTTGAGATCCCCCACTAGTATTGTTTGGCTGTGTCTTATCTAATCAAAGAACAATTGATTCCAATACTACACAAACTATTTGAGAAAGTTGAGTAAGTGAAGGGGAAGATGGTAAGATAAAGATCATGGAACCATAGTTTCAGAGCCAGGTCACTAAACCCAGTGGAATCCCAGAGAGATTAAGCCAGTTGCTGTGTCCCTAAATTAACAAGTATCCTCAGCAGGACCTAAAGGAGCTCTCACTCCAAGTCCAGTGCCTTAGCCACTCTCCCACACTTCTGCTTAAGGCAGGCAAGTTAGGTTGGGGAAGGATTGTCAAGGGCGAGGATGATGAAATACGCACTTTATTGGATGGGCAGGAGGCTCCACTGAAACAGCCACCTACTGCTCAAAGGCTCCCAGCTGAGGATCAGTGTCCGAGCCTGACCATGCTCTGGGTCCATCCCTGCAAGCATTGTCCTTGACTCTCTAAGGGAGAATGGAGGGATGGTGAGGGGGTTGGTCCAAGCCTATGTGCCCACCTCCCCCCTTTACCTTCTTTCCACAGGAACCGAGTGCCCATTCTCCCAACTCTCACTCCAACAGGTCCTCAGCACTGCCCACCTCCCTGCTTTTCTCACCACACCCCCTCCCCCATTCAAATTGGCACCACTGGGGTGCAGGGCAGCTGGTGTGTGGGTGGCTGGAGCAGTGCCCAGAAAGAAAAGCAAGTGGATGGGGGAGGAAAGGGGGAAGAGGAGTCTCTGAGGAAAGAAGGGGGAGCTGAGCAACCGAGCTCCCTGCCCTCTGCCCTTGGCATGAAACATTAAGATGGAAGGAGTGAATATGGGCATGTCTGGTGTCAGTGCCCCCCCTTGCCAGTCTTCCTCCTCTCGGCTGGATCCTGCCATCCTCCCGTCACTCCCCTCACCCAATTCCTGGTCTCCCTCTCACCACTTGCTGCTCCAAGCTCGGTCTGGCTCCCCACCTTACACTCTGTCACCCTGTCTCGTCTAGGTTCTCCGTGAAAACTCTGCTGGAAAAATACACGGCCGAACCTATCGATGACTCCTCCGAGGAGTTTGTTAACTTTGCAGCCATTCTAGAACAGATCCTCAGTCACCGTTTCAAAGGTGCACACCCCCAAACTCCCCCTTCTTCTCCCCTCCGGGCTCCTGCCGCCTTTAGCCCGGGACACAACAGCCTTGGGGGCTCCTCCTAACTTCCCACCATCCTCAGCCCGCATCCCCCCCCCCCACTCCCTGCTCCCAGCTCCATCTGATCCTGGGCAGATGGAGGGAAATAAGGGATGCACGCTCCAGTGGGCAAGTAGGTTTTGTTCATGCCCTCCCTAGCTCTGCCCATACAAGACATACTGCGTAGCAGACCATCCAGAGCATAAAGCTGCTCAGAAAAAAATGCCCACCTCTGTGCATTCATTCCTGTGTCTCCACACGTATGGGGGCTTCGTGCATGTGTGCCTTGCACATTTCTGTGGCCCGTGCCAGCCTTGCTGGGCCTTCCCCAGTGCCCCTGGCCCAGCCGCATCTCCCCTTTGCCCCCAGGCCCTGTCAGCTGGTTCAGCTCCGATGGGCAGCGGGGCTTCTGGGACTACATCCGACTGGCCTGTAGCAAGGTGCCCAACAACTGTGTGAGCAGCATTGAGAACATGGAGAACATCAGTACGGCCCGTGCCAAGGTGAGGAGGGAGGATCCATCAGGTCTCTGGGACAGGGAGCCCATGCAAGCCGGGTAGAGAAAAGGGAGGGAAGGGGATGGAGGCCTGCTGTGGAGCCCTTTGTGCCCAGGTGTGGAGGAAGGCTACGGCTCAGGGACCGTCGGCAGAGAGTCAGAGAACTGATCGTACTATCAGCTCTCTGTGAGGACCCGAGGCACCCCAGCTCCTGGATTTCCCCTAGCCCTCCTTCCCACAGGCCTCTCCAGCCCTGAGTTCCCCACGGGGAACCACCCAGAGAACAAGAGAGGGATGGGGGGGTGGGGAGATGCTCCTGCTCTGTGCCCTTCTCCAGGGGCAGCGTATGATGCGCTGTGGCTTGCAGGGCCGTGCTTGGATCCGGGTGGCACTGATGGAGAAACGGATGTCAGAGTATATCTCCACAGCCCTTCGGGATACCAGGACCACCAGGTCAGAGCTTTGCTGGCCCTCCCACCTGCACTGCGCTCTGCTCCCGACCTCCTTAGCTGTAGCTCTTCTCCAGGAAGTGCCTTTATTCCCCAGCTACTCTGACGCCCCTGGGAGGACAAGTCCTGGGTGCCCGGATTTTTCTAAGACTTCTGGGGCGGGGGTGCAGGGAGTGGCGAAGGATTGGGGAGGAAGCTTGTGTGCTTGGAGCCGACCCGTGCTCCTTGCAGCACCAAAGGGCCCTCACCTCACCTGTTATTTCACCCCTATTCATCCATCCATGCCCCCTCAGGAGCCTCTGAGAGCTTCCAGATTCTCTCTTGTCCAGCAGGGAGGACCATACTTGTTTTAAGGGCAGCCAGACAGGAAAGGTGTCCTCCAACAGGGGAATGGGTTCTGGTGTCAGGTCTGGGGAAGGGGACAAGGGGGAGGTGGACAGGAGGTGCCCCAGGCCTGTTTGGGAATAATACACTACCCACCTCACCGGGCGGTGAGGCAAGTCCTTTGCAAACCTCAAGAGCTGTTGTCAGAGTCTGAGGTAGAGAATCTTGGAGGGGACAAATGTGGTGGCAAGGGCTGGGGACATCATAGTGGCTCCCCACTCCAGAAGGTTCTATGATGCTGGGGCCATCATGCTTCGAGAGGAGTCTGCAGTACTCACAGGGATGCTGATTGGGCTCAGTGCCATCGATTTCAGGTGGGTCTGGATTCCCTCTTACCTGGCAACTCCCTACCTCCTTGTCCCTGGCCCTCCTACAGCCTCCGATGGGCGAGTCCCTCACCCCCACCCACCCTGGGCTTTCTTTGTCTCAGCTTCTGCCTGAAGGGCGAGGTGATGGATGGGAAGACTCCAGTTGTGATTGATTACACCCCCTACTTGAAATTCACCCAGAGGTGAGATTCCTCACTGCCACCTGCCAGGGGTCCTGCCCATTCAACCCGGGTGTGGGGGCAAGAGGGGATGAGCCAAGGCAATCGCTAGGCTTGGCACTTACCTGTCAAGCTGTGCCAGCTCTCATCCCCCTGCCCTTCCTGGGTGGGGGGGGGGGGAGGAGGGCTGCCATGGGGAAAAGGACTGGGATGGGAGTGACACAGGGGGGACAGAACTAGGGTCCTGCTCTTCCAGCTATGATTACTTGACCGATGAAGAAGAGAGACACAGTGTGGAGAGCAGTACCAGTGAGGACAACTCCCCAGAGCACCCCTATATGCCCCTGGTGACAGACGAGGACAGCTGGTACAGCAAGTGGCACAAAATGGAGCAGAAGTTTCGAATTGTTTATGCCCAGAAGGTGCCCGGCCATTGGGATGGGGATGGGCTGGGAAACACAGGGCTGGCCTGAAGCCAGCCCGGTGGTGTTCAGTGCCACCTTCAAGGCCCAAACTGAGGTGGTCTCGGGGTCCCTTTTCCCTAGGGCTACCTGGAGGAGCTTGTGCGACTTAGAGAATCACAGCTAAAGGACTTGGAAGCAGAAAACAAACGGCTGCAGCTGCAGCTGGAGGAGGCCACTGTGCAGAACCAGCTGGAGAAGCGGGAGCTCGAAGGGGTCATCCTGGAGCTGCAGGAGCAACTGTGAGTCTTCTCGGATCTCCATTGTCCCTGAAAGGCTTCCAGCTGCACTAACCCCTTCTGCCTCCAACTCCATTCCAGACCATCATTCTTTACCCCCCTGAAGACTTCTACCCATCAGTCCTCAGCATCCTCAACTGCTGTCTCCCAGGCACCTCAGGCCTTCCAATGACATGGGACTGGACAAGAGCCTCCCCCCCCCCCATCATCACTCTTCATCTCAGTCCCTCCAAATCTCTTCACAATACACTAACACCAAGTATCATGCCCAGTCCCTAACTCCAGTCCTTTCCCCTCAAAGCCTCAACACCTTCCTGGCTTATCCAGTAAGCTTAACCCCCTCAATCTGATTGCTTTTAACCTAACTGCTGTCCCAAGTCTGACTTCCTTTCTCCCCCAGGACAGGCCTGATCCCGTGTGAAAACGCCCCCCTAGTTCAAGTCTCCAAGGAGCTCACTTCATCACCACAGTGGCCATCACTGGGGACACTCAATGGGAACGAGGCAGGGAATGACCCCAAGATCTACCGGAGGTAACAGTTAATAAAGCCACACTTTCTCCTGACCTCTGGGGTTCTGGGGAAGAGTTCCTTCTTAGAGCCCAGGCCTGAGTATTTAGACAGTTGAACAGGTGGGGGTGGGGACCGCAGCAGGTGGCTGCTCCTGGTGGTCCCTCTGTAGGGTAGAGATGAAGATTCCTGGGTGTGAATCCTATCCACCTATCTGCCACCCGACAGACACAGCTTTATGAGCACTGAGCAGCTGTCTGCCGAGGCCAGCCTGAGCTCTGATTCCCAACGGCTAGGAGAGGGCAAACGGGACCGGGAACCCTGGGGTCCCATTGGTGAGTCCCCTCTAAATTCTCCGCCCCCAATGAGTGCTGGCCCCCATCCCTTCTTCCCTTAAAGGCACTGAGTCTGCCACTTCATCTGCCTTTCTCCCCAGGGAAGGACCCAACACCCTCCATGCTGGGCCTCTGTGGCTCGCTGGCTTCCATTCCCAGCTGCAAATCCCTGGCAAGCTTCAAATCCAACGAGTGCCTCGTGAGTGACAGTCCGGAGGGCAGCCCAGCCCTGAGCCCGAGCTGAGGCCAGCACTGCCTCACCGGGCTGGACACGCAGCCCTCCCCTCAGCTCTCATGGACGAGGTTACCTTTCCCAACCTCTACCCATCATCACTCCTCCCTTCCCACTGGAAGAGCCACTGCTGATCTGGCAGCCCGGGGGGAAGGGGCCACTATGGGACTGGATGGAAAGTTCCCTGGTCTGGGAAAGGCCCTGGGATATCACTGGGAAGAAGGGAGGAGGGGAAAGGCCCCAGATGACTTCACTCTGCTCCCCCATCCTTACATCAGGCTCTTGGGGAGGGGGAGAAGGCAAGGCTTGGGCAGTTTCCTGTCGGTGTTCTCCCTCCTGAAATCAGGGGAGCTAGGTTAACAACAGCCACTCCTTACCACTTGTCTCTTGTTTGTCTCTGTGGAAACCCCTTGGGCCATCCACCCCCTTCCCCAATCCCCTGGGTGGGTCAGTGGAGGGGAAGAGGCAAAAATAAAAGTTGAAGAAATGATGTGACTGCTCTGTGGGCCTGGGATGTGCACAGGCTGTCTATGGAGGCTGGGTCTGCCCATGCCAAGCCAGCCATCATGCAACCCAGAGAGAAAAAGCATCCTCTCCCAAAGAGGGCCTCTTGGGACCCAGGAGCCTCCCTGCCCACTTGATGGGGGTCCTGCCCCTCATGAACCCCAAGTACCAAGAGTCAAAGCCAAGAGTACAGCAAAGCATCATCTTTCGATCTAAAGGATTCAACAAGAAGGAGATTAAGACAACACAGGACCAGGGGCAGGGATAGACATTCAGAGGGAAAAACAAAGGGACAACAGCAGATTCTGTTTCTGAGGAAGAAGGGGTGAACCAAGAGCTGGGGGCATTTGGTCTGTAGGAAAGTGGAGAGAAAACACAGAGGAAGAGAGGAGTTTTGTTCCCTGCATGGTGCCCTAGTATTGCCAGGTAGGAGGGAAGGTGAGTGGGCATCTCACTCACCCTCAGCCATACAGAGCAAAGGATGACACTCTGCCCCATAGCCCCCATGATAAGGAAAGTTTGTATAAGTCCCCTCTTCCTGCCGAGGGCCATAGCTGGTCTCCTCAGGAGACCCTGGATGATGGTATCTTCCATCTCTGTCAGTCTCCCCTCAGGGTCCCCGAGGGCATTTTTCCAGGTTCAGTCTCTGGAAAAAATTTTTGCTAAATTCATAGGTGCTGATCATGATGGCACAAGAGGGGGCTGCTTTAATGATCCGTGGGAGGAAGCCTTGGGGAAAGAGCAAAGGAAGCCTGGGGTTAAATCACCAATAGAACTCCAAGAACCTCACCCCTAGCACAGACCTACATCCCCTTCCTCTCCCTGAAGATTCCCCCACTTCCAAGGTGCCTGCCTCAGCCCCTAATGCCCACCTGCAAAGAGTCCTCGGGCCCCTGACTCAGCTTGAATCTGTCGAAGCAGCAGCCAGGTAGAAGGGGAACGTGGGGATGTCACTGCAAAGGAAGTGGAGGGAAAAGCACAGTGAGCTCAGCGGTAAATCCTAAAGCACGGATGGCAAACCCCAGTGTCTCAGGGCCTGGTTACCAACACAACATATTTCCGCCTGTCATGAGCCTATGCTGGGTCTCTCTGGGATGCTCAGGCCTTTCCCAGCACTGTGCCTAGCACATAAAAGGTATTTAAGGAAAGTTTTCTAACTGACCTCTCAAGGCTCCCACACTTCCCAGCTCCATCTGACGCTGAGTTTTCACCACATCAAAAGGCAGTGTGAGCACAGCAGCCACCTGGGATGGGAAGAAGAAAGGCATCACCCCTTCTGCCAGCCCCCTGACTATCTGCAGGCCTGAGGCCAGCTCCCCAAAGCCCCTCCCTCCCTAGTACAGCTTTTCAGGCTTAGCCCCACCCCCAGAGATCTGAGAATCCCGAGATCAGGGAGGCGCTGCCACACTGGGCAAGCCTCCCGACCTCTCTGGGCCTGAGGTTTTTCACCATCTTTCCCAAGTAAAATCCCTACCAGGGTCCTCTCAGCTGTCCCCCACCCCTCTCCAACTCCCACGCTCTGCCTCAAGCTTCTCCCACTCACAGTTCCTGAGAAAGCTCCAGCCACAAAGCTGATACTGACTGAAGTCTGGTCCTTGGCTGCCATCTTACAGAGCCATGTCTTCACTAACTCATAGTTAAACCAGTACAGGGCTAGAAAAGAGGGTGGAGATGGGGTTCAGCAAGTCTTTGGGAAGAAGACAGCAAAGTCCCATCAACATCTCTCCCATCCATCCCAGGACCACCTGTTCGCCCAAGTCCCTCATGCTCCGGCTCCCCCCATTTCATTTGTACCCCATCCTGCCTTAGTCTTTAGCCCTAATCCTTCTGTTCCCTCCCAACTTCACCCCCCAGATCCCCACACACCTGAAAAAGGAACATCCCTCAATGCAGTGGCACCCCAGCCAAGCCACAGAGAGCGCCAGCCACCCTGGGACACAGCTGCCCTGACACAGGCCCCAAGTTCACGGTAGGACAGATGCTGAGCCTGAAGCTTTGTTCTCACCAGCTCCAGGGGGCTGATCACAGTCACGGTGCCCACTGCCAGAAAGGTGGGAAAAGGGGCACTGATGGTCAGAGGAAAAGAGGCAGGTAGTTCCAGGGGTTGGGCAGTGGTGAGGGAAGTTGAGACTCTGAGGGACCAGGTACTTTAGAACCACTAGCTAAAGGCCTGGGAGGGGGATGAGAGACTGGAGTTGGAAAAATCAGTATCACAGTTGAGAAATCATGGGTATAAAATGATGCTACTTTATACCTCCTCCCTCCCTCCTCCCCTTCACCACCTTGGGCTGGGAGACACAACACTCACATCGGGCCAAGGCTCCTGCTACCATGGGTGCGTAGAGGTCAGAAGTCATAGCTCGGCTGCATAAGAAAGCCTTGAGCTGGTCATAGGTGGTAAAGTAAATGGCGGTGGCAGGCACTGTCATCACTCTGTTGGAAAGTCACAGGAAAACTGCTGTGGCAGAGGGACGGTGGGAAGGTCTGCACCCCTGCTTCTTTCCCCATCCCCTCCCACTGTGGAGCCAGTGTATGGGAGGTTTCAGCTCTCCTCTAGGACATATCTTGCCCAATCCCACCTCCCCACCACCGCCCCAGAAGTCAGGAAGAGGGACAGGCAGGTAGGAAGGAGCCAAGGCAAATCTCAGGAAAATCCTCACAGAGTTGCAGGGAGGCCACTCCACAGGGTCCTGGCACCCTCGTGCCGAGTGATCTTCACAAAGGCGTCCTGGGCAGAGGGAGATAGGCTTATCAAAGTTCTGGTTCCCTCAGACACAGATAATGAAAAAGAGAAGTAAACAGAATCTCTCATCAGGAATTACTCCTGGGTACATCCCTGAGGTAGACCTCTATGGCCCAAGAGACCATCCCCAGAGACTCCAAAGAGCTGTTGGGCAGAGGCTCACCATGGTGCCTGTGAAGTATGTAGGCTGGTGGTACCAGACGGCACATCGAGAACCATTCTGACACAGGTAGAGGGGCTCAAGAATGCCATTGCAGTAAAGCATACACTTCCCTGGAAGCAGAGAGAGAGAGGAGGGGCAGCCGTGGGAGTCATACATAGGATGATTTCCTCCTTCTCATCAGGCCCAGGACACAGAGGTTGGGGTAGGGAGATAAAATTAGGTGATTCACTGTGGTGGGATGAGATTGGGGATGGGAACAGGAGACATTTTTCTTTGTTCTAGAACTATGATTTTCTGGAGTGGGGTAGAGGGACTTCTGGTGTGGAAATGCCTTCCACTAATGCAGACTGGCAACCTTCTAACTTGTAGTCCCAAAAGAGGTTCCTGGGAATGACTTTTCCAAAGTCACAAAAACAGTATTTTTCAGAGGCAGAACTAAAGCCCAAGGCCCACTGATGACATTCACTGTGCTATGGTGTCTCTCAAGGCCTCTTAGTGACTGAACCTCCAACCTTCACCAGCCTGAACCCTAGACCTAACTTGCCGGTTGGACAATCATTTATGAAGGAACCAAAATGGACTTACATTTATTATAGGGGATGCTCCAGGATCTCTGGGACCGTGCCAGCCCTAGAATATAAAACCCACCACCTCTGGGCAACTTCTTCCAATGTTCACCAGTCCCCAGGATTCCCTTCTACTCCACCCCCATTCAGAATTAAGAGTTGGGAGGAAGGGCACTTGGAAGAAGAGCTCCCCTTGGCCCCAGCCCCACATCTTCCCCCACCCCAGTTCCGGTTGGTACTCACCACTGATGGGAGAAGGGCGCTGGGACTGTAGTCGGACCTTTACCACATCCAGCGGGGTCACTGAGGGAATAGGAACAACTTTGAAGACATCTACCTTGACCCCAAGCCCACAACCCTGACTTCTGGCCTTCCCCAATGGTCCTTACTGAAAATGGAGGTAACAAGGGCCCCTGTGCCTGATGCCACCATCTGCTGCAGGGGGCTAATGCCCCCAGGTGCCTTCTCTGCCATTATACTGTCTCTTGCCTGTAAAACATCATTGAAAACATTAGGATATCATCAGGAGAGTCCTTAAGTTTAGGGGTGGTATGAACCCCAGTTAAAGCCTGCTATTTCCCCCTGCTAGGCCTAGTAAGTCTCACCTACAACCATGATACCATTCTGGGTCTGCCAGATATTCGTTCCTTCTCCCCCAAACACATGCATTTATATTGCAGCAAGCGAGAGGGGTGTGTGTGTGTGTATTTTGCTTGGCAATAATCTCCTGCCTTGGACCCATAATATTCTCTCCCCTGTCCCATACTCAAACTGTCACATTTCTGGGGTTGAAGCAAAAGATGGGGAGAAGCCTAGAAAAAAGATCACAGATTCATAACTGGGACTTCAGAGATCACAAAGACCAACACACTTCATTCTACAGAATGTAGAAACTGAGGCTCTAAGATATTAAAAAACTTGTCCAAAGTCACAGAAATGACTAAGTACCAGGCACAGTGCTAAGCACTCTACAAATATATGTGGTGTCATCCTCACAAAAACCTTAGGTATCAGGCAGGTGCTTTTATCATCCCTATTTCACAAGGAGGAAACTGAGGCAGAAAGCTTCCCACTGATCCTGAGTGTCCAGGACCACACTGCGCCACCTGGCTGCCTTTGGCATTAAGTACACACAGGGTTGGGACGTAAACACTCCTTCCTAAGCTCCTCACCAGTACCACGGGGTTCACAGGTGGAGGGGGGAGCCCAATAGTCTCTTAGCTGACTCCAGCCCCGCCACCCCTGGGTCTAGGCTAGGAGGGGGCTGGCAGGACAGACCAAGATTTCTCTGGTTTAAGGACAGGAAAAATGGGAGATTGAGGTATGTGTGTGTTTGGGGGCGGGGGTGTCACCCTGCTGTGCCCTCAAAGAAGGTCCCAGGTGGAGGTGCGGGGCCACCTTTCACACTGACTTTTGGAGAATACATACACCCAGAAATAAAGTGAGAGGAGGGGTGGAAAAAACCATCTCCGTCCCCTCTTCCAGATCCCCAGGCCCTGGGGTACAGAGGCGCCCCCCCCTTCGAATTCCCTCTCCCCCGCTGATAACTACTCACCGAGTGGACAGTGAGCTAGAGCTTACAACGGTTAACCCCATAGTATAGAAGAGGAAACTGAGGCGCCGCAGGGCCCGGCTGGGGGCAGGGACGATTCGGCCCCGGGGCCAGGCCAGCCGGGCCCGGACCAGGTTTAAGTGAAGCCTCTGACCCCGACCCCTCCCCCACGCCGGGCCTGGGCACCACTACTAGCCACGACCCGCTCCCACGGGACGCCTTCTCCCCCGGCTCTCTCCCCACCTCCGCCCCCACCTGCCCCAAGCCTCGCGGGGGCTCCGAGTCCTCGAGCAGCCGCCACGGCCGGGCGAGCCCATCGCCGCTCTGGGAGGGGGATCCGCGGCTCTAGGCCCCCATCTCCACACTCGCGTTCTCGAACCCGGCTCCCGGCTCCCGGTTCCCGACTGCGGCGCCCCCGCCCCCTCCGCGGCCCCGCCCCTAGCCCTTCCCCCACCCCCCAACCTCGCGTGGCGCTGGCCGAACGGCCGCAAACCCAGAGGGACGGCGGCCCGCCCCCAGCCCTCGGGAGGCCTTGGGGCGCACGCGCTCCTCACTTCACGCGTGGATGGATGGTGGTGAAGCGCCTGGTCCTGGGGGCGGCGAGGGTCCTCCAGAGACCATCCCGTCCTCCCCCGGACTCGGGCCCATAGCCCGGCGCCCGCCGCTTTCGAAAGAGGAGCTTGGGTTCCTGCTCCTCCCAGCTCCGCGGATGGGCGGGGCCGTAACCCTGCAGTCTAGAACTCCCCCTTCCTCAAGGTCACAGGAAGTCCTGGCCCTGGCTAGGGAAGGGGAAGGGACAGTGGGGGAGGGGAGAGAGCTCGGAGGGTTCTCTTTCTTCTCTCCCGCCCCCCTTGCGTTCCTTCTCTTTCCCTCCTATCCTCTTTTTCTCCCTCTCCTTTTCTTCCCTTCCCTCTCCTTCTGCCCCTTTCCTCCCCTTTCTCTTCCTCCCCGTCTTCCTCTCTCAGCCCCCTTCACCTCCAAGACGGGAGAGTGGGGATCTTCACCCCAAAGAGGGTCAGAATTGGGAGGCAATTTAGTGAACAAACCCTTTTTCGAGGTCAGGAAGACCTGAGTTCAAGTTCTGTCCCTGACTGAGACTCAAACACTCAATATATCCCTAGGCCATTCTCTAGGACTGAATAGCCCCGAAATGGTCTGGGTATCAGTGGGGCTAGTCTGCTCCCTGGGAGGCCCTGTTTCATATACGGAGGCAATCACAACTCTGCTCCAAGAACAAAAAACTATGCTGGGAGGGGTGAAGGACAGCTAGGTGGTCACGGGACAGATATCTGCGTTTGGAGTCCCAAAGACTCAGCAGATACTTCCTAGCTGTGTGACCCTGGCCAAGTCACTTCACCCAGTTTGCCTCTTTTTCTCATATGTAAAGTGAACTGGAGAAGGAATGGGCAACAGGAGGGCCAAACGGTCGGCCAGAGAAGGGACACTTTGCCCAAAGTCACTCAGCTGATAAGTGAACCTTGTATATAATTTGTATTTACTTATAACAATAAAATCTAAAACCTTTAAGATTTGCAAAACATTTTGCATATTATCTCATTTGACCCCCACAACACTCATATGAGCTAGGTACTATTATTATCTTCCGGAGGAGGAAACTAAGGTTGCTCCCAGCTCATGATTGAGCCAGCGTTTGAAATAAGGTCTTTCTGACTACAGCTTCTGAATTGTCCATTATACCGGCCTTGCAAAGACTCCGGAGTGTTGACTAATAATAGCTAACATAGCACTTTGCATCTATTAGTTCGTTTGATCCTTACAGCCCTGACTTGAATGTAGGTAATAATTTATCTCCCTTTAACAGATGAGGGATCTCTAGGTTAGGATCAGGTTAAGTGTGGTGCAGTAGACAGGGGCTGAATGAAATGAGGTCCTCTTCCCTTTAAGCTTTCCCCCGTACAATCAATTCTGCCTCCAAATCTCAGGGCTATTTCTCCACACTACTAGAAAGAATCCCTGCTTTGCAAGCCTGAACATTGGGTTCCAATTCCCCAGTCTTAGTATTTTCCTTCCCCATGATGCTCCAGAGCCAAGATCCATTTTTTCAGAGGAAAACAAACCGACTGCTCAGCCAACCTTGGGGTAGTTTGTGTGTCTTTAAGAGAAGGATGGTAGTCTGGCTTTCTGACATCACATATCCACATAAAGAGATTGCCCTTTGAGCCTACTTGGAAGCTAGACCCATCCTCTTATGGGCAGGCTGCCAGGGAAGCATATGGACTTGGAGGGACCAAGAGGGAGCTTAAAGGAGAAAAGTTCTCTAATCATTAGCCCCACCCCAGCCTCTCTTACTCTGCCTTGGGGAAATAAGCAGTATTCTGTGGAATTGGCTTTATGGGAGACACAAACCTTGATGTACTTTTAAGAGTGTAGTAATGATTATAATAACATATATAAGCCTTCACAAAACCCTATTCTAATGTTTCCCCTTGGCATGAAATTTACCTTGAGTTCTTACAGACTATAGCAGGTTTTACGACAAAGGAAATGTTTCCAATATGACTCCAGTAATATTTTCCAAGTAATAGTTTCCAATATTTTCCAAAATTTTCCCAAAGCAACTGATTATAGAGAGATCCACTGAGTTTAGAGTCAAGAAGACTTGGGTTCAGACTTAGATACACGTATTAGTTATGTGAGCCCGGGCAAGTCATAACCTCTGTCTCAGTTTCCTCATCTGTAAAATGAGCTAATCATAGCACCTACCTTCCAGGGTTGTGAGGATCAAATGGGATGACAATTGTAAAGTGCTTAGCACATAATAAGCACTATATAAATATTAGCAATTATTATTACTAGAAGGTTGACCACATGGCAATGATTATATATTATAATAGTATATATTATATATTAATACCCATACAATGCATTATTATATATAACATATATATAACATGTAATTTATTGATATATACATATATATGTATATACATTTTCACTGTCCCCCATGTCTAGAATATTCTCCCTCTTCATCTGTTTCCCATTTTCTCTGTCTTCAGGTGTCAGCTAAAGTTCCACCTTCTTTGAGAAGCTAAGTAAAGGCAGTGGGGGAGTGTGGGAATGAACTCAATGAAATAGAGGAGTAGATATTTTGCAGTGAAAATTCAGGAGCCAATATAAATATTAAGTCTTAATCTTAGTACCTTCTCTCTAAGATTACTAGCCCTAATTTATTGTCTATGTCTTCTTTGTATATTGCCATCAGACTGTGAGTTCCTCAACAACAGGAATTTCTTGCCTTTTTTTGTATCCCAATGATTAGCACAATGCTAATAAATGTTACTTCAGTTTTTAATAAATGCTACCTAGGGGGCAGCTAGGTGGCGCAATGGTTAGAGCACCAGCCCTGCAATCAGGAGGAGCTGAGTTCAAATGTGATCTCAGACACTTAACATTCCCTAACTGTTTGACTCCAGGCAAGTCATTTAACCCCAATTGCCTCAGGAAAAAAAAATGCTATCTAGGGGCTGAGTAAATGCTACTTGACTGATAGATTGACTGAATGGAATAGCTGAATCATATCAATCTTGACCTTTTTGGTGTAAATAAAGCCTCAACAAAGAAGTTGCAAAGAAAAGAGTTTGCTAAAGTAGGTTTTCTCCTACATCCTGAGACAAGAAGAAACATTATATAAAAGGCTATTTTGTTATCACATATGATACTAAAAAGTATTTGCAAAAAAAAAAAAACATAATGAAAATAATTATAGTTAATGTTAAGGAGGAAGTTGTAGAGAAATTCTTTTCCCCTGAGGCAACTGGGATTAAGTGATTTGCCCAGGGTCACACAGCCAGGAAGTGTTAAGTGTCTGAGGTCACATTTTAACTCAGGTCCTGCTGACTTCAGGGCTGGTGCTCTATCCAGTGAGCCACTGCTCCCATGACAGAGAAATTCTAAGAAAATCTTGACAAGGCCCTCAAAATTAAGGCTTCTTAACCTTTTTGGGGGGCAATCTGATGAGTCCTTAGGAACCCCTTTGTTAGGATAATGTTTTTAAAGGCATAAACTCTGGCAGAAGAAAAAAAAAAAACAACAAAAAACTGAAGGAATTAGAGACCTTAGCTATAGGAGGAAGACCAGTATGAATGCCTCAAAGAAACCTGAAGCTAGTCAACTGTCTGAATAGGAGGGGACCCTAAGCCAACAAAAAGTTTAAAAAGACATTAAATAATGAGGTCCTGGCTAGCTAGGTGGGCATTAATAGAGAAAGTCTGAAGCACCAAAAAGATTAATAACACTTCCTGAGACTACTAGTGAAGGGCATTGATAGGATCATTTCAACCTTAAGTAAGCCTTTTGTTCTTAAACAGGCCTTTTGTTAAAATGGAGTTTCTTTACTGTCCCACATCCCTGGAAGTCTTGGGAAACCTCACTTTACCATATCCAATCATAAAGTCAAATTATGATGTCAAGCCTCCCTTCCCCAAGGTTAAATTTCCCCTATGCCCAAGGCCTATGCCATCTCGGCTAAAAATTCTTTTTTTTTTTTTTTTTTTTTTTTAGCCCACCATGAGGTACTCCTCCTCATGGTATCTTTCTTCCCATCCCCTTCTCCATGCCTTTCTCCTTGTTACAGCTAACTCTTTTAGGGTGCTAAGTCCCAGTTTTTTTGAAAAACAAAAACACAATGATAAAATAAATATATAGGGAAGAAAAAAATCTAGCCTCCAAGCCCCAAGATAAATTGGAAAATATAAGCAATCAAAATTTATATTCCTTTGGATAGAGCACCCATACATATGGGCATGGCTCTCCAACATGAACTGAAAGGAAGAAGAGAAGGAATACAAAATTGCCTAACTGAAACTGGCAATTTGGGAGGGCAGTGAGGGCAGCTACTACTACTAATAGATTGAACTGAAACCTTAATCAAAAACTGAATGCCAACCTTGAAAATCATGATGGACCAAAGAGAAATTAAAAACAATGATATAAGAACTATTAAGCCATTATCAAAAGATTCAAAAAAAATGGATGAAAGAAATATTTTATATATAAAAGACCTTGAAAAGAGGTTAAGGATATATTAACTAAGAATTATCTTATTATTAAAAAAAAAAAAAAAAAGAAAAGAAAAGACCTGGATACCCTAGTTTAAGAAATTATAACTGA
Organism: Myrmecobius fasciatus; assembly: GCA_023553655.1. Taxonomy (NCBI): domain Eukaryota; kingdom Metazoa; phylum Chordata; class Mammalia; order Dasyuromorphia; family Myrmecobiidae; genus Myrmecobius; species Myrmecobius fasciatus. The sequence continues at coordinate 34,541 of JAJPUD010008623.1, read as the reverse complement.
AAATTGCTCAGAACTGTTAGAATAAGAGAGGAAAATGATGACCTGTTTCCTTTTACACTTCCCCCCCATATATATAAATACATACATATATATGCATACAAACACATATATACATATATACACATGTGTGTATGTGTATACACAAAGGGAAAACAGGAAGGAACAAGGACAGGGGAGGGGAAGAAAGAAATTTAAGAGGGAGAGCAGGATAGGTAAGGGAATAATCAATCAAAACAAACTCAAATGTCAGAGAGAGGAACATGAAGGAGAAATTAAAAGGAAAGAAAGAAAATAAGAATATCAGATCAGAGGTGGGGCAAGGGGAAGAAAAAAATCATAACAGAATGTAAATAGACTGCTTCTGTATAGATCATAAGTGTCTGGCAACTTCTCTCCCTCTTAGCACTTTGTAAAAAGTAAGAGTGAGAGCAAAGAAAGGGGAAAGTACAACAGGGAAAGGATGTAGACATGCAAAATTAACAATAATCTTGAAAATGAATGATATGAATATATCGATAAAATATTAGAGAAAGTGTATTAGAAACAGAATCTAATAGTGTTATTACAAGAAATACACTTGAAACCCAAAGAGTCACACTAAATTAAAATGACGAGCTGGGGAAAATAATATCCTTCAGCCAAAATAAAAGACAAAATAAAAAAGCAAAATAAAAGCCTTCAGATAAGTCTATGAAATGATGAGGAAACATAATTAAAAGAGATAAGAAGGTAAACTGCATTATACTCAAGAAGGAAGACTAGCTGGAAGAAGTACAATTAAGCTCAACCTCAAAGCAACTCCAAACAAATCTAGAAAGCACACCAGAATTCGAGTAATTGAGAAATCCAAGAATAAAAAAAAAATCATGAGTTATTTTTCCAGCCTAGGTAGGCATAAGGAGATAAAGAGATCTGCAGGCCCAATAAGGCCTGTAGTGACAAGTAGATCATTCTAATGCAGGGAGAAGCCATGTACTAAAGAAGAAAAGATAAAAAGATCGACAAAATGGAGTCTAAATTTATATAGGGTGAAAGAATAGATGCCAACAAGCAGCTCAATTAGAACTACCCAGTTCTAGGTCCCAGATCCAGGATTGATTGAAGAGGAGACTTGTACTTATAAGAGGCATTCCAGAATGAGAAGTCACAGGAGCAATTTAAGACTACAGGAGTAGAATGAAATATCAGCTTCAGCTCCCAGTCCAATCTGAAATCTTTTACAAAACAGGAATCCCAAACCAAAGAGGAACTTTCAGTTCTGTCACTTTGAACCAGTGAATATATCCCACTAGTTGATAGTGTCTGAGTCCAACAATAGTCTAATACAACTTCAACCATGGGCAAGCTCACAGATGTGTTAGTCAGACCCAAGCCTAAGTCAGAAAGTTGCAGAGCTCAGACCAGGTGGGCAGCAATAAGACTTTGCCCTGGATCAATTCATTTTGGGAGCAATGAGAGCTTGCAGGTTCCTAGCTTAAGTTTCTCTGGAAAGCCCTAAAATAATATAACACACAATACCTCAAGAAAAAAGAAATAGGCACCTAAATGACACAAGCTCAGCCCAGACATTCCCTTCAGAAGTGTAGAGAGCCTTCCCCTAATTCAAAGTTCAAAGTCAATAAGGAGGCCGGAAGAATGAGAAAAAAAATCCCATCATAAAAACTATTATGGTAACAAGAATAAGTAAGACACCAATCAGGAAAGAAGGAATAACTCCAAAGCATCTACAAGTAAAATTCTAAAGCAAAACAAAGTTAGGCACAAATTCAACTAAAATTCCTAGGTGAGATGAAGTAAAAGTTTTTAAAAACAATTTTTTTTTAAATTAAAGCTTTTTATTTGTATAACATATGTATGGGTAGTTCCCCAGCATTGATCTTTACAAAGCTCTCCATTACAACTTTTACCCCCAGTCCCCTCCCCTCCCCTAGATGGCAGGAAGTCCACTACATGTCAATAATATTGAAATACTTGACAAGTTGTGCAAGAAAAATCCTATCTACAAGAAAAAAAAAGAAAATCAGAGAAAGGCAACACAATGCAAGCAAACATCAATAGAGATCATGAAAATGTTACGTTGTGGTCCATATTTCATATCCCTCTCTCTGGGTGTATATGGTTTTCTTTAGTGAACAATTGGAACTGGTTTGAGACAATTCTTTATTGCAGAGAGCCATGTCCATCAGAATTGATCATCATGTAATGTTGTTGCTGTGTATAATGATCTCCTGGTTTTGCTCGAAAAACAATTTTTTAAATAAATGAACAAAAATACTTGAAAGGTAATTAAAGTTATAGAGGAAAGAACTAGAATAGGAATCAATAACCTGGCACAAGTGGAATAATACTTTACCTAAGCAACTAACTCCCTGAAAATTAGAATGGATCAAACAGAAGGTAATGACTACATAGGACAACAACAACAAAAAGTCAAAAGACTGATTAAAAAAAAAAAAAAAAAGACAAAAATGCAAGTATCTCATGACAAAAACAATTGACCCAGAAAACAGAGGAGAGATAATTTAAGAATCATAGAACTACCTCAAAAGTATGACCAAAAAAGCCTAGTCACCCTGTTTCAAGAAATCATATAAACTGCCCAGACCTCCTTTTTAGAGGTAAAAGTAAAAATAGACTCAATTTTCTGAAAGAAACCCCAAAATGAAAGATCATAGGAGCATTATGGCCAAAATCTAGAGCTTCCAAGTCAAAGGAAAAAAAATTCAAATATTTAAGAGTCATAGTCAGAGTCATATACTATTTATCAGCCACTACTATAAAGGATCAGAAAGTTTGGAATATGATATTTCAGAAAGCAAAAGATGTAGGCCTACAAATAAGAGTGGTTGTAAGTGTAGGTTGCAAAACTGAGTGTAATCCCATCAGGAAAAATTTACTTTTAGGAAATAAGAGAATCTCTAAACATTCCAAATGAAAAGACCAGAGCTAAATAGAAATTGGAAAGAGTAAACATTGTATTCAAGAGAAACATAAAAAGGAAGGGGATGAAAAATATTGGCAGAGGTAGGGGAGAATGATAAGAGAAAGGGCAGGGTAAGAGAGGTAGTGATCAAAAGCAAAACAGATTTTTGAGGAGAAAAGGAAAAGAGGAGGATAAATAGAAGAAAATGGGATAGAGGGAACTATACAGCTAGTACTTGTAACTATGAGTATGAAGGGGATGAATTTACCCATAAAATGGAAGCAGATTAGAAACCAGAATCTAACTATGTTATATACAAAATTTACACTCAAAACAGAAAGAATCACCAAGAGTTAAACGACTGAAGCAAAATTTTCTATGCTTCAGCTGAAGTAAAAAAGACAAGGCAGCAATCATGATCTCAGACAAAGCAAAAGCAAAAACAGACATATTTTAAAAGATAAGGGCAGCTGGATGTAACAGTTGGTAGAGAATCAGCGTTGAAGTCAGGAGGACCTGAGTTCAAATATGATCTCAGACATTTAACACTTCCTAGCTATGTATCCTAGGCAAGTCACTTAACCCTAATTGCCACACACATGCACACACACACACACACACACACACACACACACACACATACACAATAAATAAATAAAAAGATATTCAGGGAAACTACATTTTGCTAAATGGTATCATTGACAATGAAGTAAAATAAAAAATTTTTACAGTAAGTTACTCTGATAAAGATCTCACATCTGAAATATCTGAATATAGAACTGAGTCAATTTATAAAAATAATAGCTCTTATAAACTTTTGATTCTACTTTATTGTTATGAGTAATTAGAAAAAGGCAAATTAAAACAACTATGAGTTACTACTTTATACATCTCAGAAATGACAAATGTTGGAGGGAATTAGGGAAAAATAAGTACACTAATGAACTGTTGGTGGAATATCGAACTGGTCTAATTATTCTGAATAATAATTTGGAACTATACAAAAAGGGCTATCAAATCATACATACACTTTGACCCAGTAATACTGTTACTTGATCTATATCCCAAAAAGATCAAAGGAAAAAGAAAAGAAGTTATATATGTAAAAAGTGTTTGTAGCACCTCTTTTTTTTTGTAGTAGCAAAGAATTAGAAATTGAGGGGATATCTGTCAATTGGTGAATGACTGAATAGGTTATGGCATATAATTGTGATAGAATATTATTGTGCTATAAGAAATGCTGAAAGAGTGGCTTTAGAAAAAATGGCAAGAACTATATAAAAAGAACTGGGATCACTGTGTACAGTAACAGCAATGTTGTTATGAGGATCAATTGTGAAAGACTTAACTCCTGATCAATACAATGATCCAAGACAAATCCAAAAGATTCAAAATGAAAAAAATGCTATCCATCTGTAGAGAAGAAAACTGATGAGCTCTGAGTACAAATTGAAGTATAATTTTCTCTGTTTTTCTTGCTTTTAAAATATGGCAAATACAGAAATATTTTGCATGGTTTCACCCATATAACTCATAAATTTTTGCCATCTCAGTGAGTGTGGGAAGGAGGGAGGAATTTGGAACTCAAATTTTAAAAAGAAAACACTGTTAAAAATAAATTAATTTGGGGCAGCTAAGTGGCGCAGTGGATAGAGCACCAGCCCTGAAGTCAGGAAGATCTGAGTTCAAATTTGATCTCAGACACTTAATATTCCCTAGTTGTGGGCCTGGGCAAGTCACTTAACCTCAATTGCCTCAGCAAAAAGCAAAATAATAATAATAATAATTAAAAAAAAATAAAATGAAGAGTTGGATCAGATTAGTGTCTTCCAAACATTTTGAAATTTTATCCCAACAAAGAACTGGAAATTGAGTGGATACCCATTAGTTGAATAATGGTTGAATAAATTATGGTATATTAAGGTAATGGAATATTATTGTTCTATAAGAAATTATTTGATAAGTGAAATGAGCAGAACCAGGAAATCATTATACATAGCAACAAAGAGATTATATGATGATCAATTTTGATGGACATGGCTCTCTTCAACAATGAGGTGATTCAAACCAGTTCCAATAGTTCAGTGATGAAGAGAGCCACACAGAAAGAGGACTGTGGGAACTGAGTGTGGTTCACAACATAGCATTTTCACTCTTTTTGTTGTTGTTTGCTTGCATTTTATTTTGTTTCTCTTTTTTTCTTGTGCGGCATGATGATTGTATAAATATGTATGCATATATTGGACTTAACATATATTTCTACCACGTTTAGCATATATTGGACTACTTGCTATCTAGGGGAAGGCATGGGAGAAGTGGGGAGAAATTGAAACACAAGGTTTTGCAAGGGCTAATGTTGAAGAATTGTCCATGCATATGTTTTGAAAAATAAAAAGCTTTAATTGAAAAAAAAAAGGAAAAAGAAGAAAAAAAGGAAAAAAAAATTTATCCCAAGTGAAATATCAATAAGACATTTCTACCTTAAGTACTAAAAGGAAATAACAACAGATGGATCATGTTCTTATTGATATGGGTACTCGCCCATTACCACCTGTCTGCAATGTTCACATGTATGACTCCTGTTCATATCCATTGGTCAGGAAATTCCATCTTCAGGGCCAGGACTCCTTCCTCAAGATCTCTTGACATCAAGTGCAGACTAGCAGAGTATTCCAATCATTCATCAGTTTTCAATCACATGACTAGCAGGCTTTTTTTTTTTACCCTGTTCAAAACTCTGATTATATCCTTTAGCTTCTCAGACACAATTTTTAATTGGCAAATTAGTAGGTGCAGCCTACTCACATCCATCACATATTTATTCATTGCCCACTGAGTGACCTTCAGTTTAATTATTCAGACTTTGTAGTATTCTATAACTGGAAGTCATACAGCAATGTCAGAAGAATACTATTAAAATGAAGGATCTCTGCTTTATTATTAGCATTGTACAATTTCTCAAGCAATGCAACTGCTTTCCTCCTACTGTTCTATTCTGGTTTTGAAAGATGTATTTCTCAACAACCTTCTAATTATTAACATCAATCGAGATTTGAAGCAGGAAGATGTAGGCTCACCAAATGTGTTGACAATCTTCATGGAGAATATCTATAAGGAAGAAGAATTCCTATAGATATTGAGTCTCTCCAAATACTCCTGTTTTTAAATAGCATCATGCTGGTTGCATTAACCTCTAAACAAGTTGTCTAGATTAGATCAACAATGAACTCAAGAATCGTGCATATATTTCCATATATGAAAAACCAAGTGGATAAAAACTCCCTCTCTTCCATATTATGAAATTCAACGGACAATCCAACCTGATCCATGAAAACATATATCCTGATCAGGAGTTAAGTCTTTCACAATTGATCCTCATAACAACATTGCTGTTACTGTACACAGTGATCCCAGTTCTTTTTATATAGTTCTTGCCATTTTTTCTAAAGCCACTCTTTCAGCATTTCTTATAGCACAATAATATTCCATCACAATTATATGCCATAACCTATTCAGTCATTCACCAATTGACAGATATCCCCTCAATTTCTAATTCTTTGCTACTACAAAAAAAAAAGAGGTGCTACAAACATTTTTTATATATGTAACTTCTTTTCTTTTTCCTTTGATCTTTTTGGGATATAGATCAAGTAACAGTATTACTGGGTCAAAGTGTATGTATGATTTGATAGCCCTTTTTGTATAGTTCCAAATTATTATTCAGAATAATTAGACCAGTTCGATATTCCACCAACAGTTCATTAGTGTACTTATTTTTCCCTAATTCCCTCCAACATTTGTCATTTCTGAGATGTATAAAGTAGTAACTCATAGTTGTTTTAATTTGCCTTTTTCTAATTACTAGTAACAATAAAGTAGAATCAAAAGATAGACAATAAGCAGATGTTCAATCATTTCAGTAATGTCCAACTCTTTGTGACATCACTTGGGGTTTTCTTGGCAAAGATATTAGAATGTTTTGCCATTTCCTTCTCCAGTTTATTTTGCAAATGTTGAAACTGAGATAGACAGGCTGAAGTGAATTTCTCAGGATCACACAGCTAGTATGTATATGAGGTTGGATTTGAACTCATGGTTAGTCTTTCTGATTTCAAGTGTGGTACTCTATCCATTGCATCATCTAGCTGCTCCAATATGCTGGGACCAGAATTGAAATCGTTTTTGTTTGTTTTTTTAAATAGACAAAAATTCAAGGGTAAGAATCACGGAAGCAGCTTTGAGATGCTGAAAATAATTTTGGATGATGGAAGAGAGGCTATCCTAGGCTATGCACTTCCCCTTTTAGAACTCATGCGGAAGTGTTCATGGTTGCCTCATATTAAAGGTCACTTTGGTAGGTAAGAGTGCTCTGTCTACCCTTCCCCTACCCCTACACTATTATTCTGTGGATGTAGAAAAGGAAGAGACCTGCTTTAAATGCTTCCTTTTTCTTTCACCACTTCCCCCGGCCTTCTCTTATCTCCCCAGCCCATGCAGTTTATATTTAATTAGGAAGAAAGGAATCTTATCCTTTTGAGGATCTTCCCATAGTCCATTGTGAACCTGTTTGAAGACCTATGCATCAATAGTTATCAAAGTAGGATATTGGAAAATTCAGGCATGACCCCAAAGTGTTGGTGAACAACCAATCAATGGACCACCTTAAAATGGTCCATTGTGAGTTTGTATTCAAAACAATTACATCATTCCCTACATCTATTTTAATTCAACCTTCTTCCACCCTTCCTAATCCCAGTGCTGGTTTCATTTGACTCCAGCATATGTCTGCCCCATAGGCAAGTACATTAAAGTTCAGTAACTGTGAAGGCAAGATACCTTGACTCCATTTTTCCATCACTCACATCACCTAGCACATGGATTATTAACTTGGAGTCTGTGAATTAATTTTAATTTTTTAATAATGACATCTCAATATAATTGGCTTAATTTATAATACCATGCATTTTATTTTAATCATTTAAAAAAGTTCTAAGAGGACCCTAGAATCTTTTACTTAGAAGAAATGAGGGAGAGGCTTAGAGAATTTTCTAACACCTCCTTCTTTCTCCCCAGGGCTATATTTTATGATTCTTGCCTTTGTCTTCTTGTTGAGTAATTTTTTAAATGTTTCAGAATTAATGTTGTCATTTTGATGATTTTGTTTAAATGGGATGCCCACTGGTGGGGGCTCAGAAGTTAAATGATACTGTTGAGTTATAGAAGTAATTTGCCCCACACTTTGGTTACGTTGGGAGTTTTCTTTAGCTGGTCTGTGACAGGAGGAAAAAAACAAAACAAATAAAAACCCACTTCTGCTAATATGAGAGTTGGAGTGAATGAACCAATCCCAAACAGGAAGAGTTCAGGAGTTCTGTTGGGTGCCACATTTTGTCTTCATTTGACTTTTTATTCAATTGAATCTATTTTTTTTTTACTCTCATCCTTTTTAATCCCTCAGGATATTTGATACCATTTCCCACCCTCCTTTCCTCTTGAATACTTTCTTTTCTCTTTGTTTACATGATTACTTCATTTTCTTTATTCCTGGATAATTATTCTTCAACTTCTTCGCATTCCCTAACTATGGGTGAATTCCCAACCTCCATTCTATGCCCTCTTTTCCTTTCTTTCTATATTCTCTCAATTGATGATCTCATCAGCTTTCATTCAATTTTTATCTCTATTAAGATGATTGTTATATCTCTATATCTTTCTCTCTCCTAAACTTTAGTCCAGTATCATAAATTGCCTATTGGAAGATTTTAACTGGATGGCTTACTAATAGCTAGATGTAGCTACATAGGCCTAGAGTCAGGAAGACCTGAGTTCGAATTTGACCTCAGACATTTACTAGCTTTGTGATCCTGGGCAAGTCACATAATCTCAATTTCCTCATGTATAAAATGGGAAAAATAATAGCACCTACTTCCCGGGGTAATTGTGAGGATCAAATGGAATAATAACTGTAAAGAACTTAGCATACAGTAAGTGCTGGTACATAGTAAGTGCTATTTAAATGCTAGCTATTAGCTATTTTGTAATCTTATTTAATATTTTACTTTTTCCCAATTACATGTAAAAAACAATTTAAACATTCTTTTTTCAAATTTTGAGATCCAAATTCTACAAGCTATTTTTTTTTATTAAAGCTTTATATTTGCAAAACATATGCATGGGTAATTTTTCAACATTGACCCTTGCAAAGCTATCTGTTACAAATTCTTCCCTCCTTTCCCTTCCCCCTCCTCTAGATGACAAGAAATCTAATACATGTTAATTATGTTAAAATACTTGACAAATCAAGTATGTGTATACATATTTATACAGTTATCTTGCTGTACAAGAAAAATCATATCTACGAGGGAAAAAAAAATCTGAGAAGGAAAACATAATGCAAGCAAATATCAATAGAGAGCATGAAAATGCTATGTTGTGGTCCATATTCAGATCCCATAGGCCTATCCCTGGGTGTATATGGCTTTCTTCATCACTGAACAACTGGAACTGGTTTGAAACATCTCATTGTTGAAGAGAATCATGTCCATCAGAATTGATCATCATATACTCTTGTTGTTGTCATGTATAATGATCTCCTGGTTCTGCTCACTTCATTCAGCATCAGTTCATGCAAGTCTCTCCAGGCCTCTCTGAAATCATCCTGCTGGTTGTTTCTTACAGAACAATAATATTCCATGACATTTATATACCATAGTTTATTCAGCCATTCTCCAATTGATGGGCATCCATTCAGTTTCCAGTTTCTTGCCACTACAAAAAGGGCTGCCACAAACATTCTTGCACATGTGGGTCCCTTTCCTTCCTTTAAGATCTCTTTGGGATATAAGCCCAATAGAAACACTGCTGGGTCAAAGGGTGTGCACAGTTTAATAACTTTTTCAGCATAGTACCAAATTGCTCTCCAGAATGGCTGGATCTGTTCACACAGTTCCACCAACAATGTATCAGTGTCCCAGTTTTCCCACATCCCCTCCAACATTCATCATTATCTTTTCCTGTCATTTTAGCCAATCTGACAAGTGTGTAGTGGTCTTCAGAATTGTCTTAATTTGCATTTTTCTGATCAATAGTCATTTGGAGCACCTTTTCATATTACTAGAAATAGTTTTAATTTCATCATCTGAAAATTGTCTGTTCCTATCCTTTGACCATTTATCAATTGGAGAGTGGCTTGAATTCTAATAAATATGAATCAATTCTCTATATATTTTAGAAATGAGGCCTTTATCAGAACCCTTAAATGTAAAGATGAATTCCCAATTTATTGCTTCCCTCCTAATCTTTTTTTAATTTATTAATACTTTTTATTTGCAAAACATATGTATGAGTAATTCCTAAACATTAACCCTTACAAAGCTTTCTGTTACAAATTTTCCCCCCTACTCCCCACCCCTCCCCTAGATGGCAGGATATCCACTACATGATAATTATGTTAGAATACTTAATAAATCGAATATTTGTATAGTTATTGCCATACATCATTTTTTGTGCAGGAGAAATCGTATCTACAAGAAATAATAATCTGATAAAGGAAATACAATGCAAGCAAACCTCAATAGAGAACATGAAAATGTTATGTTGTGGTCCACATTTCAATTCCCTCTCTCTGGGTGTATATGGCTTTCTTCACTGAACAATTGGAATTGGTTTGAAGCATTTCATTGTTAAAGAGAGTCATGTCCCTTAGAACTGATCCTCATATAGTATTGCTGTTGCCATGTATAATAATCTCCTGGTTCTGCTCATTTCACTCAGTATCAGTTCATGCAAGTCTCTCCAGGCCTCTCTGAAATCGTCCTGCTGGTCATTTCTCACAGAGCAATAATATTCCATAACATTCATATACCATAATTTATTCAGCCACTCTCCAATTGATGAGCATCCATTCAGGTTCCAGTTTCTAGCCACTACAAAAAGAGCTGCCACAAACATTCTTGCACATGTGGGGTCCTTTCCTCCCTTTATGATTTCTTTGGGATATAAGCCCAATAGAAACACTGCTGGGTCAAAGGGTATGCATAGTTTGATAACTTTTTGAGCATAGTTCCAAATTGCTCTCCAGAATGGTTGGATCCATTCACAGCTCCACCAACAATGCATCAGTGTCCCAGTCTTCCCACATCCCCTCCAACATTCATCGTTATCTTTTCCGTCATTTTAGCCAATCTGAAAGGTGTGTAGTGGTACCTCAGAGTTGTCTTAATTTGCATTTCTCTGATCAATAGTGATTTGGAGCATCTTTTCATATGATTATAAATAGTTTTAATTTCATCATCTGAAAATTGTCTGTTCATATCCTTTGATCATTTATCAATTGGAGAATGGCTTGAATTCTTATAAATATGAGACAATTCTCTATATATCTTAGAGATGAGACCTTTATCAGAGTCCTTAAATGTAAAGATGATTTCCCAATTTGATGCTTCCCTCCTAATCTTGTCTGCATTAGTTTTGTTTGTACAGAAACTTTTTAACTTAATACAATCAAAATTATCTATCTGGTGTTCAATTAAGAGTTTCAGTGCTTTACAAGCTATTTTTCTATAAGCATTTCAAATTCAGTGTATAAAACACAATTCATCATCTTTCCTCCAAAACTCAAATCTCACAGATTTTTCTATTTTTGCTGAAGGCATCCCTTTATTTCCCTGAAATCAAGTTTGCAATTTCAGAATCACCCTCAATTTCTCACTCTATAAATTCATTAAATTGCCAAATCTTGACAGTTACACTTCCTTTTTTAAACTATGCTCCTCTGTTTTTGTTATAAGAGTACAATACTTTTAGAGACAGCTAGGTGGTGCCATAATGCACAGAGCATTGGACTTGCAATGAGAAAGACTGGAGTTCAAATAGGGCAGACTAGCAATGTGAATCCCAAGCAAGGCATTTAATTGCTAACTCAGTTTCCTTATCTATTAAATGGTGAAAATAATAATAATAATAAGGTAATTGTGAGGATATAATGAGATAGTATTTGTACTATCTCCTCACCTCTGTCTTGTAGAATAATTAGTTTTCTGATTTTTTTATTTTAATTTTTATTTTGATCCAGCAGTGTCTCTACTGGGTCTATGTCCCAAAGAAATCATAAAAAAGGGAAAAGGACCCACAAATACAAAAATGTTTGTAGCAGCCCTTTTTGAGGCAGCAAGGAACTGGAAACAATGGATGTCCATCATTTGGGGAATGGCCGAATAAGTTATAGTATATGAATATTACAAAATATTATTGTTCAATAAGAAAGGATCAGCAGGATAATTTCAGAAAGGTCTGGAGAATTTTACATGAACTGATACTAAGTGAAGTGAGTAGAACCAAGAGAACATTGTACAGAGCAACAACAATATTATGTGTAATTAACTGTGACAGACTTGGCTCTTTTCAACAATAATTCAGGTCAATTACAATAGATTTGTGATGGAGCAAGCCATCTGCACCTAGAGAGAGGACAGTGGGAACTGAATGTGGAGCGCAACATAGTATTTCACTCTTTTTGTTATTGTTTGCTTGCATTTTGTTTTTTCTCATTTTTTCCCTTTCTGATCTGATTTTTCTTGTGCAGCATGATAAACATAGAAAATATGTTTAACCTCTATTGGATTACTTGCTGTCTAGGGAAGAGGGGAAAAGGGAGAAGGAGGAAGAAAAATTTGGAACACAAGGTTTTATAATAATTAATATTGAAAACTATCTTTGCATGTATTTTGAAAATAAAAAGACATTATTAAAAATTAAAGAAGAAACTATAAAAGGGAAAAAAAGAATCATTAGTTTCTTTTAAAACATACCTTGGATGCCATCTCCTACCTAAAATGTTTGCTGATTCCCCCATCAGTCAGTGTTTTGCTCTTCAAATAATCTTGTGTGTGTGTGTGTACACACATGCATGTACACACATATACACATACATGTATGTGCATACATGCCTATATACACTCGTGTATGTATATGCACACACATATAATATATTCATATATGTATACATTGTCTTTCCAGATAATACATACATAAGCTCTTCTTGGGTAGCTTTTGTCTTTGATCCCTAGAGCTTCATTATTTACCTAGTGCTCAATTACATCATTATTGCTTGACTGACCAATCACAAGGTTACTCCTCTAAGCAGGAGCCAAAGTTTTCTTTTAAGATTCCAGAGGTATTTATCAATGGCTCCTCACATTCAATCAACTCATATGGATATACATACAACTTATATGAGAAAAACACCTTAACTGTGGGAGTCCATCCACAGGAATATGGAAACAATTCCTGCTCTTTTGTTTTACAAGTAACTGTTGCTTAAAAGAAAGAAAAACAACTCAAAAAAAAATTCTTAGCTTAAAAAAAATTCTGGAAAATTTTTTTTAGGCTTTTCTAGATTTTCAGGATATGACTCTCATGGTTCTACTTTTCTGACTACTCCTCAGTCTCCTGGTGAATCCTCATTCATATCACACTGTCTAACTTGAGATATCTCCCACAATTCTGTCCTGGGTCCTCTCCTCTTTTCCCTCTATCTAATTCTCTTGGTATGCTCTATAATTTGACTTTAATATAGGGATACCCATTTTAGTCCTCTTTGAAAAGAAAGGACAACAACCAACCAACTTTTTGGCTGATCCGAGATCAGGTTCCACGGATTCAATTACTATTTATTACTCTCAGGGATAGTGGTCTGAGATATGGGGGGGGGAAAGGCCTTTGGACTTTGCTCCCCTTACCCTTCATGGTTATCTTCCACTTTTAGAATGTAAACTTGGTGACAGGGACTAGCTATGTAAGGAAGGTGGAGATTCACATTCTGCAATTTCTGTAGCATCCCTTCAGGATAGGAAATAAAGCACTGCCTTTGTGGTTTCAAAAGTGTGTCTGCTAACTTAGGCACCCATTCTTGCAAGAATGTAAAATAAATCTTTCCTGCATTCATCAGGGAATTAGTGAAGTTCTTGGTAAGATATTTTGTTTCTCATATCCCATATCTAAGCTGTTGCCAAAACCTGTTAATTTCACTCTTGCAACATCTGTAGAAAACATCTTCTCTCTTCTGTCACTGCTATCACTCTAATGCTGGCCCTCATCACCTCACTCTGAATTGTTACAATAGCTTGCTGGAGGATCTTTTGCTTCGTCTCTCCCCATCCCCATGCATTCTTCATTCATCTACTAAAGTGATTTTCAGAAAACACACGTCCAATCATGTTACCTCTATTCAATAAACTCTAATGATGAGGTCCTGGATAACTAGGTAGCTGTTAGCAAGAGAAAGCTAGTCCAGTGAGTTCAGAAGATAATCCAGAAAGGGGCCCAATTCCGGATGGGATGGGTAAAAAAACATATGGAATTAGAGAAAGACTTGGTGAAATAGGAGATAGGGAGAGTAGGGGAGAAGATAAAGAGGGCTAGCATAAAAAGAGAGGCTGAGAAAGAAAATAGTAAAAATAAGATGGAGGGAAATTCACAAATAGTAATTATAACTTTCACTATGAATGGGATGTTTATAGCAACTCTCTTCGTGATGACAAAAACTGGAAATTGCAGGGATGCCTATCAATTGAAGAATGATTGAACAAGTTGTGGTGTATGGTTATGATGGAATACTACTGTGTTATAAGAAAGATGAAGTCATTTTTCTTAGAAAGGTGGAAAGACTTGAACCAAATGATGAAGAGTGAAGTGAGCCAAACCAAGAGAATATTGCATATAATAACAACAATATTGTTTTAAAAACAACTTTGAAAAATTAAGTCATTTTGACTAAATAAACAAAAGTAAAGGACATATGAAGAGATGTTATCTGCATCCAGAGAAAGAACTAATAAAAGAAATATGTATAGAATGATTTTACATATAATTGTGTGTGTGTACTTATTTGTTTCTAATTGTAGCCATCTCTAAGGCAAGGAGGGGGAAGGAAAAAAGGAGGAAAAAACTATATTTATATAACTTTGTTGTCCATTTGGAGGGAATAGCAAATTGTATGTGGTAGATTTGCAATCTCACATGCAAGCATCTTTTTTTTAAATTGTACCATGTTATGAAAATGCTTGTTTTGTTTCCTGAATCAAAATTAAACAAACAAACAAATAAATAAAAACACATGACAACAAAGTGACATAGGCAAGAGGAGTCAGGGCAGGAGGCTATATATAGCCTCCTATAGAGGAAGAGTCAATAAAGCATGAGATATGTTTGAAGAGAAATGTTAGTGAAACACTGCTTTCTCCTCATCCCTTATGAGCTTTAAAGCAATAATTCTGTACCTTCTTCCTCAAGTCAACAAACATTTATTAAGAGTTCATTATGTTCAAGGCACTATGTTAAGTGATCCTTTTTCCTTTCAAATTCCTTCATGTGAGTCTAAAGCTTTTCTCAATGAGCAACATTCTGTTGACTGTCTTTTATTTAAAATGGATATTTTGTTTTTATACTTGGTGTTAACCTGCATTTGCTAGTAGCGTGTACTTATTGGGAATATAGCTGGGGATCTGGTTGGCAACTGAGGAGGAAGCATTCATTCCCAGAGAAGAGACAGAGAGGATACCTCTATTGGAAGTATTTAAGCAGAAGCACTGCTTCTGGCAGGGATCAGGGCTAACAAAAGAATAACAAAAGGAGCATTTATAATAATTTCTGGGCAAGAGACATTAGGAGTGGTGGAATAGATCCAATCACCACCCTGGTCAATCCTATTAGTGCTACCAAAACTTATGATTCCACTTAGTCTGAAGATTTTAAGTGGCAATATCTATTAAAATGTTATCCTTCAGTATTTAAGGACCAATGTTATATCAAGGCAGTTGTGGCCAATAATTCTGTCTGGTATGTGGCTTTGCTTTCAATAATGTTTAACAATGTTAACATTTATGTGAACATTAACATTATGTGAACATTTAACAATGAAGGTTAAATTTTCAAAGCTATCTGGGGGTTTGTCCTTGTAGTATAGGGTCTTCATATATTTATAAAGGATGGTAAACTTCTGGGTTGCTGCTGAATACTAAATGCTTGCAACCCACAGTGATAGGTTGAACAGTTTCCACTCTTTCGGAGTATAATCTACATTGATGAATCAAGTCCAGCCTTTTTTAGGAAAACCTTTGTGTTGTTTTTGAGGCAATGATAGGCTGCTTAATGGGTATCATAAACTCCTTTTCCTTAAACAAATCTGCATGACAGCCATTTGTTTGATTTTTTTTTTTTGGTCCATGCATTATTGGTTGAGTTCATGTAAATTTGTTGCTATTGTCCAGTTCATAATCCCATTTGGGGTTTTCTTGGAAAAGATACTAGAGTCGTTAGCCATTTCCTTCTCCAGTTCATTTTACAGATGAGGAAGTGGAGGCAAATAGTTAGTGACTTGTCTAGTGTCAACATAGTAAGTGTCTGAGGCTGGATTTGAACTCAGATCCTCCTGATTCCAGGCCTGATACTCTATCCACTGTGCCACCTAGCTGCCTTGTTCATATGCATGGTGGTCATAAAATGACTTTGGATTCTATTCTTGCCACCTTAGTCATTTCCTAGGCTATTTTGTCTTAGAATAAAATCACCTTGTTGGCTATATTTGACAAAACCAATAGTCTATTCATTGTGTTCTCTGAAAACATCATCAAAGCTCTTGCTTCTTTTTAATGAAGAAGCATTCATCCTATTATAATTTCCTTCAGGTCATTAGTCTTGTGTTTCCTTAAGATTGCATAGGTTTTTGTTTAGACACTTTCTATGTTCATTGCTGTCCACTGTCCCATTCCAGGATTCTAGGTTAAGCCTGGTATTGTGTAAGTGTCAACTAAATGTATTCTTTCCCTTTACTTGTGATGTTAAGATGATGTTTGTTAAATTCTTTTTTTTTTTTTTGCTTTTTTTTGCTGAGGCAATTGGGGTTAAGTGACTTGCCCAGGGTCACACAGCAAGGAAGCATCTGAGACCAGATTTGAACTCAGGTCCTCCTGACTTCAGGGCTGGTGCTCTAACCACTGTACCACCTAGCTGCCCCTATTTGTTAAATTCTTAACAGACAGGATCTCATTCTTTCTCTTTGGCAGTTCTATGTTTACTGGAAAAGACAAGAATTTGTTTATATGCATCACCTTTATGCACTGGTCCAATTTGACCTCCCAATTCAAGCTCAGACCTTTTGTCCCTAGTCTTCTTTGAAATATATGAATTCTGCACTTATAATTTCCAAATGATATTTTAATAGTATTGGAAAAAGTTTACTTAAGATGAAGTTTTATTTAATTTGATTTTCAATGAAGCCATATATCTTTGATGTCTCACATATGATCAAGTAATTAATAAAGTGTTTTGGTACAACTCCTTTGATTTAAAGTCATACTCGGTCCTATCTAGGACTAATAATAAGGGGCTTAAGTGCTATCAGAACCATAAGGAAAGAAACAAGTATTTATATAGCAACTAAATTATGCTAGGAACTATGCTAAATGCTTTACAAATATCTCATCTGATCCTTACAATAGCTCTGGGAAACAGATGCTACTATCATTCCCATTTTATAGTTAGGGAAACTGAGACAAGGAAAGCTTAAATGATTTGCTCAGGGTCACCCAGCTTGTAGGTATCTAAAATAAAATTTTAACTCAAGACTTCCTGATTCCAGACCCAGCTTTCTATCCTGTTTCACCTAGTTGCCTTTTTGATCTATTGGTAGCATGTTTTAAAAAGGAAGCCATTTTTCCACATGACCATCAAGTATTCTAATGTTCTCTCTCTGCTTGGATTTATTTCTTTTCTTTTTGTTTTTCTTTTTTCTTGTTTTCTTTTTTTTGCTGAGGCAATTGGGTTAAACAAATTGTCTAGGGTCACACAGCTAGTAAGTGTTAAGTGCCTGAGACTGGATTTGAACTCAGATCCTTTTGGCTTCAGGACCAGTGCATGATCTAGTTATCTCTTGAATTTATTTCTTTACAGGACAAAATTAAACCATGAATATGGAACTGACTCAAGGACCATAAACATTATTTTTATTATTACATGAATATATTTAGAGTTGATTTAATACTGAACAAATACCACTGAATGATGGGTTGATGTCTTTTGACCTGAGCATAAACTAGACTTAAATGAGGCAGAGTTGCACAAAGTCATCAGCCTCATTCTCGATGTCAGAGTCATTGGAATCCAGTAGCAACACAAAAGTCAAACTACTGCTGATGGCGTGGGTTAAAGTGGGTGATCTTAGTGTCTATGATGTCTGATCAAGCTCCAAGAACTCTACAGTACCTGTTTCAGCCACCTTCATGGCCACTGGAATAAATTGTTCTTACCCATTTTCCCCAGTGAAGTCTTCACATGCTTGGGATAGCTACCTCCCTAACTCACCAATGAGTTTGAGACCCCCTTGATTGCTCTCAACTGAAAAGATATCGACTGATATGTGCTTCTTCTTTTTTTTTTTTTTTATCTTGTCTCTATCTTCACAATGGAAATGACAGTTCAAGCAGAACTAACAGGGAGGTGATGCTTAAAGGAAGGAAGGAGGTAGGAGGTGCCCCTATGAATTTAAGTCACCTGGCAAGATGAACAACAACATCTTCAGGATCCCAAAAAAAATAGGCCAATGTCTTTTCAACAATGAGGTGATGTAAAGCAATTTTCTAATAGACGTGTTACAGAAAGTATCATCTACATCCAGAAAGAGAACCAAGGAGATTGAATGTGGATCAAAGCATAATATTTCCACCTTTTTGTTGTTGCTGTTTGCTTGGGTTTTTTTCCTTTTCTTGTGTTTTTTTCCTTTGATCAGATTTTTTCTTTTGCACAGCATGATGAATATGGAAATATGTTTAACAGAATTGCACATGTTTAACTTATACAAGATTGCTATCTTGAGGAAGGGAGAGGAGGGAAGAAAGGGAGAAAAATGGGAACACAAAGATGAATGTTGAAAACTATCTTTGCATGTATTTAGAAAAAAGAAAATACTATTAAAATTTTAAAAAGGAAAGAAAAAGAAAAAAACAGGTCAATGTGATCATTGAACCCTGTTCAGTGATATCTGAGCAATTACAAAAGGTAGGAACAGTGTCATTAGGCTAGAGGAGGCCAAATATACTGATTTTCAAAAGAAGGAACAGAACAGAGACTACAAACTATAGGCCAGGGTGCTTGACTTCAATTCCTTGGGAAATTCTCAAACAGATCATTAATGATGTGGATGCTAAATATATAGGAAGAGAAGTGGTGATTAAACCATTAGGAACAGGTCATTCTAGACTAACCTCATTCCCTTTTCTGAAAACAGGACTGCCAAACTAGTAAATGACTCAATCAGTCAAGTCAAGTGAACAGTCCCTAACACATAGTAGGTGCTATTTAAAAAACGTATTCCCTTCCCTTCCTCTTCAATAGGATGACTTGATAATCAAGTATTTTTAAGCTGGGAATATGAAGAAGTGCAAAACTATTTCCTGATCTCAAGAAGCTCCCAATCTAATGGGGGAAGCAATATGTAACAATGTATATGAAAGCTATAAAAACATAAATTGATATAAATTAGTAAATTATATAAAACAAAATATTTTATAAATTTAATTTTAATATTAAATTTATTTTAAAATCTTTAATTTAGTAATTTAAACTATTATATCAAATAATTTAATGGATTAATTTAATACATTTATTTTCAAAATAAATATGTCTATAGTAAACTGGAAGTAATCTCAGAGGGAAAGCATTCACAATGAGGGGGACCTGGAAAGGGATCTTGCAGAAGGCAGGATTTGAGTAGAGTCTTGAAGAAAGACTGGGAATCCGGAAGGCAGAGATAGGGAGGGAAGCTCAAGGGACAGGCAGTGAAAAAACATGTAGAAACTGGAAATAATGTGTCTTTTTGAGGAACAGCAAGAAGGTCTGTGTCACTGGATCATAAGAGTATGTGTAAGAAATTATAGTTGATTAATACTGAGCAGACACCAATAGATGATGGGCTTATGTTTTTTGACATGAGCAAAAATTGGATTCAAGTGAGATAGAGTTGTATAAGAAAAAGGTGGGATATGGGGATATGAGGAGCATTTTATAAAGGGTTTTAAAAGCCAAATGAGATTTTTATATTTGATCTGGAAAAAGAAGCCACCAGAGTGTAGTGAGTGAGGGAAGTGACATGGTCAGACTTGTGTTTTGGGAGGATCACTTTGTTGGCTGAATGGAGAATGAACTGGAAGAAGGAGTGACTTGAAGCAGAGAGATCACCCTATTGCAACTAGAGTAGGCTACTGCTTTATCATTCAGATGGGAAGTTTGAGAGGAATGCTGTGAAAACAGTTTATTTAAGTTCTAGAAAAGCTTTTTTTTTTTTCTCAATAGTATTTTATTTTTCCAAATACATATAAAGCTAATTTTCAACATTCATTTCTGTAAGGTGTTGAGTTCTAAATTTTTTCCCTTCCTCCATTATCTCCCCCATCCCTAAGATAGTAAGCAATCTGATATAGGTTAAATATGTGCAATTCTTTAAAATATATTTCCATTTTCTGACCCTATTGGTCAGATTTCCTTCCCTGAAAAATCCCCAAAGTTATATTTCCCCTATAATGATGAAAATCTTTGCTAAATCTTTTTCAGGCATATTTTGAGGCACTCTTTCTCTCTCTTCCTTTAATGTCATCTTTTATGGATTTAACCTTCCAATCAATGGTATATACTCAGGTTTCATGGCATATTCCTTTAATGGATTCTTCCAAACTCCTTTTCTTGGTAAAACTATTGTTCTCCCAGATTTGTTTCATATTTACCACTCCTGGTGCCTACTTTATCCCTTTTTTTTGTCTATAACCTCTTCTCCTAAACAAATGTCTCTTTTGGCAAAGAAAAAGGTCATTGTGAATTTGTCACATATTTATTTTGAACTGGAAATTGCTACCGTGACCTCATCAATAGCAATGGGTATTTATGCTTGGCCAGAATTTGTTTGGCATTATTATCAATAACTTAGATAAAAGCATAGATTGTATACACCACAGATTTACAGATAACACAAAACTGGAAGAGATATGTGTCTGTACAAAGGTTGAAAGTCATATTTCAACAGGATCTTGGCAGGTTTAAGCTCTAAACTGAATCTACCTAGTTAAGAGAAACAGCTAGATGTTTCAGTGAATAGAACACTGGGCTTGGAATCAAGAAGGCTCATCTTCACGAGTTCACATCTGGCCTAGGGCACTTGCTAGCTATGTTATTCTGGCCAAGTCACTTAAACTTGTTTGCCTTTGTTTCCTCATCTGTAAAATGAGCTGGAGAAGGAAATGGAAAATTACCTCAGGATCTTTGCAAAAAAACCCCAAAAAACTAACAACAAAAAAACTCCACAAAACACCCAGAAAACCCCAAACAGAGTCATGAAGAGCCAGACATGACTAAAACTAAACAATAAAAGTTAAAAAGAAATCTAATAGGGGTCTATGTAAAAATCTTGTACTTGAGGGATTGAAAAAACAACTCTACAGGTATAATAGGGAGGAGGTAGAGTGAGATAGAAGTTGTTCTGAAAAAAAGATCTAGGGTTTATTAAGAGGAGCAGAGCTCCCAGGAATAAGGAGGTGGTGGTTCTATTCTTTTCTGTTGTTCTCAAACCTCAACTATGTTATCATTTTAAGTTCTGGACATCAGGATTTTGACAATGATGAGCTGAAGAACGTCCAGAGGATGGCAGCCAGCATCATGAAGAGTCCATGTCATATATTAGGATCTATACAGAAGAAAAAACTGGACAATAACAGAGAGCTAATGCCAGGATAGCTGGTTTTTAAAGTATGTGAGAGGCTGTTATATTAAGAAGAGACTAAATGTCCCTAAGAGGCAAAACTTGGAACAATGGGCAGGAATTACAAAGAGGAAATTTAGGTTTGACTTTAAGAAAACTTTGCAACTGCCTTGCCAGGTGATGGATTCCCCTTCCTTGAAGGTCTTCAGACAGATTCCAGACAACTATTTATTAAGTATGTGAGAAAAATTGATACGGTCCTGAGTAACTAGGTGGTTGGCAAAGACTGAAGTATTAATGGAATTTCTCCCTGAGGCAATCAAAAAAGGGCACTGATGAGGATCATTTTAGCCTTATGGTCCCACTCTGTGGAGGGATGTAGCCCTACCTTGCCATGTCGAAGTTTTTTTGAAATCAAGCCTAATTTTCTCTTTGTAATTCCTACCCATTGTTCCAGGGTCAGAAATCCAAATTATGTCAAGCCCCTGAGGTTCAATTTCCTTTATTATCTGTCCAGGACTCATGCCATCTTTGCTGAACCCCTTTAGGTCATGCTTGCCATAACACTCTGTCTTATGGTATCTTTCTCCTCACCTCTCCTCATGCCATGTAGTATCTCTCCTCTCATCCCCTACCATGGCTCTATTCTTTCCCCTTCTTATGGCTAATTAACCCTTTAAAGGTACTGACCAGCTAAGGTCATACTCCAACCTCCTGGGATGTTCCCTTTCTCCTGGTTAATTATGAATAACACTGGGGAACATATCTTTTCCATCATTAATTGTTAAATCCCCTTCCTCATTAATGATATGCTCTCCTGATATTATTTCATATTTACCACTGCTGGTGTCTATTGTGTCTCTTCATTTCGTCTGTAATCACTTCTCCTAAATAAACCTACCTTTTGCCAAAAGAGGTCATTGTAAGTTCTTCACATGACCAAACCTTCACTTTTGATGCTTACATTAATATCATTTGATGCTGACCCCCAAATACATCATTTGGAATTAGAAATTGCTCTCCTAAATCACATCAGAATGAAAAGCCCAAGAGACAGTTTTTGAGTAATAATCGATTTATGAATGAGGCTAGCAAGTAATCAATAAATTGATGGTCAGTGGTGTCCCTATAAGCAAAGACAAAGATCATGGAGATCATCCAATGCTTTGGAAAAGTGAGTGCCCTTGACAGCAGAGATCAACCCTGCTTGGTGAACAATCAATGATGGAGTGGACATTATTAAGAAAGAAGTGGGTTAAAAGTCTTTAGCTTCTCCTGCTGAGAACATGACTTGATCATGAGACTCAGCTGTCTCCAAAAACTGTGGACCTAAGGGATCCATCTCCACCCAGACTACACTGAACAATAAAAGGTTTCAGGGGTTTGAGTCTTATGCTTTTAGAGCTGGAATTCACCCAGATAACCCTGATGTGAATCCTGAAATCAGCTTATTTTCTCCCTTTTCCAGGAAAAGCTTAAAACACTCACCTTGGGAACTTAGTTTTCCATAGTCTTAGTTAAGGCAACCAAGAAGTGCTCAGACTGCCTTGATTAGTATTTTTAAGATACTTAGAATGGAAAGCCAGACTTTCCCAGACTGCTTTTGTTAGTATCTTCAAGGCAAACTCTGTTCTCACCTTTATTTCTCTTCCTCCCCTGCAAAACCCCCAAGGTTATCTTTCCCCTATAAAAGACATGCTTATAATGAAAATTGCTAAATCCTTTTCAGGACTAAGCTAGCTATGAGCTACTCTCATTTGTCATAGCATCTTCTCTTTAATGACAAATATAAAATATTTGGGAGTCTACCTGCCAAGGCAAAGTGAAGAACTATATAAACACAATTACAAAACATTTTCCATACAAATAAAGTCAGATCTAATCTCTTGAAAAAATATCGAGTGACAGGAAATGATAATGATGAATGTTGTTGATGTGGGAAAACTGGGACACTGATACATTGTTGGTAGAACTGTGAAAGGATCCAGCCATTCTGGAGAGCAATTTGGAGCTATGCTCAAAAAGTTATCAAACTGTGTATACCCTTTGACCCAGCATTGTTTCTATTGGGCTTATATCCCAAAGAGATCTTAAAGGAGGGAAAGGGACTCATATGTGCAAAAATGTTTGTGGCAGCCCTTTTTGTAGCAGCTAGAAACTGGAAACTGAATGGATGCCCATCAACTGGGGAATGGCTGAATAAATTATGGTATGTGAATGTTATGGAATATTATTGTTCTATAAGAAATGACCAGCAGGATGATTTCAGAGAGGTCTGGAGAGACTTGCATGAACTGATGCTGAGTGAAACGAGCAGAACCAGGAGATCATTATACACAGCAACAACAATATTGCATGATGATCAATTCTGATGGACATGGCTCTCTTCAACAATGAAATGTTTCAAACCACTTCCAATTGTTCAGTGAAGAAAGCCATATACACCCAGAGAGAGGGATATGAAATGTGGACCACAACATAACATTTTCATGCTCTCTATTGATGTTTGCTTGCATTGTGTTTCCTTTCTCTGATTTTTTTCTTGTAGATACGATTTTTTCTTGCACAACAATGATAAGTGTGGAAATATGTATACATATATTCGATTTGTCAAGTATTTTAACATAATTAACAAGTAGTAGATTTCCTGCCATCTAGGGGAGGGGTGGGGACTAGGGGGGGGAAATTTGTAACAGAAAGCTTTGTAAGGGTTAATGTTGAAGAATTACCCATACATATGTTTTGCAAATAAAGTTTTAATTAAAAAATATTGACACCCATACATATGTTTTGCAAATAAAAAGTATTAATTAAAAAAATATCGAGTGTTCATGGGTAGGTCAAGTTAATATAATAAAAGTGACAATACTACCCAAATTAATCTACTTGTTCAGTATCATACCAATCAAACTCCCCAAAAATTACTTCACAGAGCTAGAAAAAAATAACAAAATTCATCTGGATAACTGCATTTCAGTATAATCAATTTCCCCTGTAATCCTATGTACTTTATTTTATACATTTAATAATATTATTATGAGGAGAGGTCCCTAGGCTTCACCAGAATGCCAAAGGGCTTCATGGCACAATCTAGGTCAAACCTGTACAAGATGAACTCTAAAGTCCCTTCTAGCTCTGAATCTATGATCCTTCTATCCTGATGAAGGGAAAGAAAGAGAGTGGACAATCTAGAGAAAAAGGAGTAGTTCTTAGAAGGGAAGAGAAGAAAAAAGTTGGTCTACTTGGAAGAGACAATACAGGATTTGGAGTCACCTGGGAATATAATGTATTTCAACTTCTACATGAGCCACAAACATCTTTTTTTTTCCTGGATTTTTTTATTTTTCTTTTTTGTTTGTTTCATATATGCTTAAACTTAGCTTGAAATTTTGGCTCTGCTAGTTACTACCTAAGAAATCTTTCCTCTTCCTTTTTAGGATTCACCTTCCTCTTTTGTAAAATATAATGGTCCAAGGTCTTTTCTAGCTCTAACTACACTGAGTCTTTAAAAAATCGGTCTTTGGAATTGTAAACTGAGTAGATGCCCATCAGTTGGGGAATGGCTGAATAAGTTAGTATATGAATATATTGGAATATTAGTGTTCCATAAGAAATGACAAACAGGCTCATTTCAGAACAGCTTGGAAAGACTTAGACGAACTGATGGCTAAGTGAAGTGAGCAGAACCAAGAGAACATTATACAGAGTAATAACAGTCTTGTGATGACCAATTGTGATAGACTTGGCTCTTTTCAACAATGAGGTTATTCAAGGCAATTTTAACAGACTTGTTATGGAAAGAGCCATTTGCATCCAGAGAATTATGTTATTGTTGGTTTGCTTGTTTTTTTTTTTCTTTCTCATGTTTTTTTTTTTCTCTTTTGATTTGATTTTTCTTGTGAAGCATGATGGAAGTATGTTTAAAAGAATTGTACATATACCCTTTGATCCAGCCTACATCCCAAAGAGATCTTAAAGGAGGGAAAGGGACCCATATGTGCAAAAATGTTTGTGGCAGCCCTTTTTGTAGTGGCAAGAAACTGGAAACCGAGTGGATGCCCATCAGTTGGAGAACAGTTGAATAAATTATGGAATATGAATGTCATGGAATATTATTGTTCTATAAGAAATGATCAACAGAATGATTTTAGAGAGGCCTGGAGAGACTTACATGAACTAATGTTAAGTGAAATGAGCAGAACCAGGAGATCATTGTACACAGCAACAACAATATTATACAATGCTCAATTTTGATGTACATGACTTTTTCCAACAATGAAATGATTGAGGCCAGTTTCAATGATCTCATGAAGAAGAGAGCCATCTATACCCAGAGAGAGGACTGGGGAACTGAATGCGGATCACAACATAACATTCTCATTCTTTTTGTTGTTGTTTATTTGCATTTTGTTTTCTTATTCATTTTCTTTCCTTTTTGATCTGATCTTTCTTGTGCAGCAAGATAATTGTGCAAATATATTTACACATATTGGATTTAACATATATTTTAACACACATAACATATATTAGATTACTTGCAATTTAGGAGAGGGGGTGGAAGGAAGGAGGGAAAAATTTGGAACACAAGGCTATGCAAGGATCAATGTTGAAAAATTATCCATGTATATGTTTTGAAAATAAAAAGCTTTAAAAAAAAAGAATTTCATATGTTTAACCTATAATGGATTGCTTGCTCTCTAGGGGAAGGAGGAAGGGAGGAAAGGGAGAAAAATTTGGAACACAAGGTTTTGAGAAGGTGACTATGCATGTATTTGGAAAAAAAAAAACTTAAAAAAAAAGTTGGCCTTTGATCCTATGGAGGCTGGAGTGAGTCACTGATCAATCAGGCAGACTGAGGCACCTCTTATTATCAAAACGGGGGTGTATGGGAGTGGATATACATCTTTAATTTGGGGAGCCTGGCCCTATGCAGAGAGAGATGAGGAAAAACTTGCTAAGAGAACAGAAAGGCCATCCCAAGACTTTTTCACTCCTAGAGTATTGCAGAGCTTCCTGGAAAGCCCAGACATTATTATCTCATTTATCTGTAGACTGTTTCTCTGGGCCTCCAATGGAGCCTAACACAAAGCAGGCATGTGAACTTCAGTTGAACTGAAGTGAGCGCTGACAGGTAGATATCCCAGGTCAGCACAAAGTGAGGGAAGTTTCACTTTGATTTGCCAAAGGACAGAGATCTCAATAAGGCTCTGGGGAAGTGGAAGCTATAAAAAGAGAATCCAAGAAACACAAAATGGAAAGAAGACTGGCAGAATTGTGAGGGAGACTGGAGAGAGCCAGGTGGGTTGGGGGTAATCATCTTTGGCTTTTACCTGTTGGGATCCTTCCACTTGGATATGACTTCTACTTTAGCAGTCAGGCTTTGGACAGGCCCTCATCACCTTGAGTCTTCCCCCAAGGTGCTCTGCCCTGTCCTATGGACCGGTGTGAAGCTCTCAGGGTCCACCGTCATGGAAACCATTTTGGACTCTTTCTCCTGGATATTGGTGTTCTGAAGTTCTTTCTGGATGTCAGGAGCCTGGAGTTTGATGACAATGCTTTCAGATTCTACATACTTGGTAGGGGGAGGGTAGTGTGAAGAAGGGGAGCAGTTAGAGAAGAAAAGAATTCTATTTTCTTTCCTCTGGAAAATGATTATTTTTCCCTGTGGTCCTTCTTTCCTGTAAGGTGGTTTGAAAATATTTGTGGAGTAGAAGAGAACATTAAATGTCTCCTATCATGAATAGATTCCACAAATCAGGGCAGAGTTTCAGTTGGACGTCAGGGCTGGGGAATGAAGCAAATAGGTGATGTAAATTAGGAAGGCATTCTGGAGGAGGGCCAGAATGGAAAAGACTCAGAAATGAAAAGAGAGAACTGAAAAGGGAAGTGGTGTCAAGATTCAGAGTCTATTGGGGGAAACTGTCTTGAAGAGATTTAGGATAATTGATAGAGAGGCAAAAAGTCAGGATGAGAGTGAACAGTTAAACTTCTACCTGAATATGAGTTTATACTGAGAATCCCTAAAGTCATAAAAATCCACTGTCCAAGGTCATAACCCTGACCCTGTTCAGGGGGCTTCCTCTCCCACCTTCCTGAATGGAGTGTTAAATGAAGATGGAGCCTAGATTCATTCCTGCCCCAGTTGCCATATCTCTAGCAAAGCCACGGAGCTCATAGAATTTAGAAGTAAAAGAGATCTCAGAGATCATCTAATAGCACCTTTTCTTTTTACAAAAGAGGGAACTGAGGCGCAGAGTGGGGAAGTCACTCATCCAGGATCACACAGATAAGTAAGCAGAAGATGGAGCTTTCAAATCCTAAATCTCTGATTCCAAATTGGATGTTCTTAATACTGTAGAATCCACATCAAACACTTCTTCCTTTCATGAACCTTATGCCTCCATATGCAAGTGAATTTGGAGGGGTATGTGAGAGGGTCATCTATTTGGTCTCTTGAGCTCCAAACTTTAAGTGCTTGGAAAGAAGAGGATTTTCATAAGAATGATTCATTTTTATATGATGCTTGAAAGCCAACAAAAACTCTAGCCTTATAACTCTGAAGGGGACTAGGGCAGATATTAAATCCTTCTCATTTTGAATGTACAGTAGTTATTTTCATGTCATTAGAATATGAGTTCCTTGGAGGCAGAAATTCTTTTTTGCCTTTTCTGGAATCCCTGAGAGTAGGCAAGTGCTGGATACACAGTAAGCACTTGATGCTTGTTGATATATCCCTTAGAAGATAAAGCTGGGGCACCAGAAGAAGGAAAATATTTCATTCAAGGTTACAAAGTTTTCAATTCAATCAACCTAAATGATGAGGTCTTCAATGTTAGGTGCAGTTAGCAGAAAATTTGACTTTAAAAAAAATCCCTTAGACAAGCAGGAAGAAGGCTCTGATTATGAAGATCAATTTAGTTCCTTGGCCCCACCTTCTAAAGGTAATCCAATTAGAAACCCAAATTATGTCAAGATTTTGAGGCTGAATTTTCCCTATAAAATAACATGGTCAGCCTATCACAGCACTCTACCTTGTGGTGTTTTTTCCCTTCCCCCAAGCAATGTGGTATCTTCCCTAACCTCACTATGCTTCCCAATCCCACTTCTCCTCCTTATAGCTAACTAACTCTTTTAGGGTGCTAAGTCCCTTTCAGGATTTAGTCTACCAGCTAAGGACATGCCCTAACCTCATGGGGTACTTACTTTCTACTGGATAATTGTGAGTTCCTCTGAGGAACTTGTCTTTCATGTGCTCTCTCAACTCTATTTCATATTTAGCATTCCTGGTATCCATTGTATATTTTGTCTGTTACCTATTCCCCTAAATAAATCTACCCTTTGCCAAAGAGAATGGCCACCATAAATTCTTTGTATGACCGAACCTTAACTTTTGGTGCAAACCCCACATCACAGATCACATCATTATGAACCTGCTGCAGTTGTGGCACTGTGTAAGTGGCTTTAGGCAAGGATGTGTAGATTTGGAACTGTCATCTAATCCAATTTTTTTGTTTTACAAAGAAAGAAATGAGGTCAGAAAAGTAAAATGACCCCAGAGTAATAAGCCTCTGACATAGGTTTCTGGCAGAGGTTTCCTGAGTTTCCCAACTCTTAAGACCAAAGTTCTTTCCACATACACTATGGTACCTTTTGCTGTATCTAGGGGAAGGTTTAAGGGTCATGACAGTCCTTTTTTTCTTGTTTTTCAGAGTTCCTGAGATGCCAGCAGGGAGTTTACCTGACCTACCTAACCTTCAGGCATGCCCCATTGAACTGCCAAATAGTCAAGGCTCAGCTTTGTTTTTCAGAGTTCCCTGGGAGTTTTCTTCTTTTTCCATTCAAATATTCCATTTGGGTGTATGTGTAGGGGAAGTAGAACTGTTGGAAGCTGGGACAGGATTGGTACATTTTAGATATGGATATGAATCCCTTTTCTTCACATCTAAGTTTTGCCAGATCTTCAGGGGAATAGTTACAATTTGGCAAAGTAGGATTTGGGGACAAAAAGCAGAGAGGAGGGAAACAGTTTTTATGTTTAAGGAGAAAGAGAAAGAGAGAGAGAAAAAAACTCATATATGAATAATATTTATAACAGTGCTTTTCCTTATAGCAAAAAACTAGAAACTACAAATTATGGTATAAGAATACAATAGATATTGCACCATAAAAAAATGATGAAAGAAACAGTTTGTGATGCTGAGTGAAATCAGCAGAACCAGGAGAACATTATACACAGCAACAAGACTATATGATGATCAATTCTGATGGACATGGTTCTCTTCAACAATGATGTGATTCAAACCAGTTCCTATTGTTCAGCGATGAAGATAGTCATATACATCCAGAGAGAGGCCTGAGGGAACTGAGTGTGAACCACAACACAGCATTTTAACGCTTTCTGTGAATATTTCCATGAATTTTGTTTTCCTTCTTAGGTTGGTTTTTTTTTCTCTCTTTCTAGATCTGACGTTTCTTGTTAACTGTTTCTTGATAACTGTAAAGATATATACACATATATTGGATTCGTCATATAATTTAACATATTTAGCATGTATTAGATTACCTGTCATCTAGGGATGGGGAGTGGGGGGAAAGAGGGGAAAAGCTTGGAACAACAAAAAAAAGTTTTTGCAAAGGGATATGTAAAAAAATCACTCATATGTTTTGTAAATAAAAAGATTTTAATAAAAAAAGAAAAAAAGAAACAGTTTGAGAGACACCTAATGATGAGGTCCTGGGTAACTAGGTGGCCAATAGCATTGGCTTCTTCCTCCTGATTAATAGTGAGTTCTACTAATGAACTTGTTACCTGTTAAAAGTCTCTTTTCTTTTTAACTCCTGTGTGCTATTAACATAATAAAATAGCAAAATTTTAGTAAATTTTGTTGGATATTTTGTTATAGTTGCTCCATGTTGCAAACCTTTATATAAATATTCTTTTATAATTATGCTCTCCCAAATCTATTGCTCTCCTAAAGCCATGTGGGTGCCTATTTGACCTCTTCACTAGGAAGACTTGTATGAACTGATACAGAATGAAGTGAGCAGAACCAGAACAATTTATCCAATACCAACACTGGAAAGAAGAACAACTTTGAAAAACTTAAGAAGTTTGATCAATGCAGTGCCCAGCCATGACTCCAAAAGACAGATGTTGACTTATGTTTGTTACTCACCTCCTGAAAGAGAGGTAATGGATTCAGGATGAAGAATGAGAGACATGGTCAATGTGGGGATTTGACTATGCTTATTTATGATAAGTTTTTTTTTTTTATTCTTTCCCAATAGAGAAAAAGGGGCACCTGAAATAGAGTAGACAAAAAATATAGGAAGGACGAAAAGAAGAGGAAGAGGGAAGAAGGGAAGGAGAAAGAAAAGGGAAGAAAGCAAAGAAAAAACATAGAAAGAAGAGAGCTATTAAAATTTTTTTTAAATGAATGCATAGAAGGAAGGGCCAGAATCACAAACGAGCAGAAGAACTTTGAAAGTTACATGCTGACTGTTATATAAATTATATTACACTTTAAAAGAAAAGTAATTTGTACAAAATAGATATTTGCTGTTTCATATGAAATCTTTTCCTGTTCTATGTATGTAGAAATGTCAAATTTATTTGGTGTGTAAGTTCAGAATTTTATTATTTGGGGGAAAGAAAGGGCAATCAGGGTTAAGTGACTAGCCCAAGGTCACACAGCTAATAAATATCTGAGGTCAGATTTTAAAAGTTTAGAATTCTTAAAAAACAATGGTCGATGCAAAGAAAAATCAAGACGGGGAAAATAATAAAAGAAAAAAAAATTCTAGCTTCAAAACAACTTTTAGAATAGGCTTGTAGAAAAGCATGTTTGATGGATTAGATTTCAGAAAAACTGGGTTCAAATTATGTCTCTAATGCTAAATTCAATGGCATCTTCCTTGTGCCTCTTGAAAATCCCTAGAACTCAGCAGATGTTGAAAGGAGTTCCTCTATGGCACTCAAATAATCAGTCCTTATTTGTAGGAGCCCACCTATCCCCACCCACAGTAGATTTGTTGTTGGAGGACATTTACTACTGTTTGTGTGACTTTGAATAAGTGAATTTCCTCATCTATGAAATGAGGATTACTCAAAATGGTCTGTCTCAACTCTAAGTCTTATGATTAGTATTTTTTTCTCAATAGTATTTTTTTCCCAAATATATACAAAGATAGTTTCCAACATTCCTTTTTGTAAGACTTTGTGTTTCAAATTTTTCTCCCTGTCCCCTTTACCTCTCCCACTCCAAAACAGCAAGCAAGCAATCTGATATAAATTAAATATGTGTAAGCCTTTTAAACATCTTCCTATTTGTCATGTTGAACAAGAAAAATCAGACCAAAAGGGGAAAAGTCATGAGAAAGAAAAAACAAACACACAAATAAAAAAGGTGAAAATACTATGCTTTGAACACATTCAGTCTCCATAGTACTCTCTGTGGATCCAGGTGACATTTTCTATCCCAAGTCTATTGGAATTGCCTTGAATCACCATATTGTTGAGAAGAGTCAAATCAATCACAGATGATCATCACATAATCCTGCTGTTACTGTTTACAATGTTCTCTTGATTCTATTTACTTCACTTAGCATCAGTTCATGTAAATCTCTCTAGGCTTCTCTGAAATAATCCTGCTGTTTCTTATACAAAATATTCCATGACATTCATATGCCATAACTTATTCAGCCATTCCCTGATCTATGGGCATCCACTCAATATCCAGTGATATTGATACTACAAAAAGGGCTGCTACAAACATTTTTTCTTGTGTGCCCTTTTCCCTCTTTTATGTTCTCTTTGGGATATAGGTCCAGAGTGGCACTGCTGGATCAAAGGGAATGAACAGTTTTATAGCCCTTTGGTACAGATCCAAATTACTCTCTAGATTGGCTGGATCATTTCACAATTCGACCAACAATGCATTATTGTCCCAGTTTTCCCACATCCCTTCCAACATTTATCATTATATGATCAGTATTGATATTTCTAAGGTCATTTCCAGCTCTAACAGATTCTATTAAAAAACTTAAGGTTTCCTCAGAATCTTTTCTCTCACCCTCCATTAACATACCTAACCCCTCCCCAATGTAGAACCAATGTAGAGATGAGCTCCAACTCTCCCTGAGCACCTGCTTTACTTTTCTAATGGAGACAAGCTACTTTCCCCTGTCTCTCTGTTCTCCCCTTCTGAGATGATCACTAAAGTTTCTTTTAGCTCTAAACATTTTATCTTTTTAAAAACATCTATTTTGTTACATATTTTTCAATTACGTGTAAATTTTTTTTTAAACATTCTTTTGAATTTTGAATTTTGAGTTCCAAATTCTCTCCCTCCCCCATCCTTTGAGAAGGCAAGCAAGAAACTGGATAGAGCACTGGGCCTGGAGTTCAAAGTCAGCCTCAGATACTGGCTAAATGAACTTAAACAAATCACTCATCCTCTTTTTGTCCAGGAGGCAGCCAAATGGCTCAATATATTGAGTGCTGGGCCTAGAGGCAGGAAACTCTGATTTTAAAGAAAGCCTCAGATATTTATTAGATATATGAACCTGGGCTAGTCATGTGATCTCCCTCTGCCTAATTCCACTAGAGAAGAAATTGGGAAACTTTGCTAAGAAAACCCCACGGACAATAGCAACATTATTGAAATCATGATGCACAGACTTCTGACCATGAAGTCTCCTGAGCTTTCTTGGTTGGCTACCTGCTCTGTCCTTTCCGGTTGTGAAGATGGGCAGGTGGACATGGTAGATAGGAGGACTGAAGAAATAGGAGAAGAAAGGAATTGGGGGCATTTAGCTTTAAGTTGGAAGTCATCAAATAAGCTTCTGATGTTATCTCTTTGTTTTTTTCAGTATATTTAAGGCATGGAGGCAAGAGAATAAGATTTCTTTGACTTTTTTCTTGGAAAGGCCAGTGGTAAAATTGGATTTCCAACACAGGTGCTCCCCTGGGCCAATCCATCCCCACCAAAACATTACATTCCAGAGTTTCCAAGGAAGAATGATAAGCCTGAGAAAGCCCAGAGTCTTCTGCCTAACAGGTCCTCCAACTCCAGCAAGAAGGAGGAACAAACTCTTAGTAAGCCAAACACTGGATTTTAAGTGGCTAGGATGCTTTCCAGTTAAGACATCAGCCCATTTCTGCCCACCCTTTCAGGTAGCTGTGCTTTTGTCACTATACCAAGAGACACATCAATCAGCCAGATTCCAGGGACTCTGAGAAAGGTGCCAAGCAGTCAAGGCATGCATCTGAGCTAACTGACAAGTCTCCCAGGGAAAGGCCACTAAGATGAGCAGGGAAGCAGATGGCCACAGCAGTGTTCTCACAGGAGATGCCCATATAAAAGGTAGAACAGTGATGGGGACAGGTGATAAGGGAAGGGGACACAGAAATGCCAGTTGGGCCATAGTGAGGTGGTGGCAACTTTGCCTGCCAGGGACCCAGAAACCTGAGATTTGGGAAAGAGAAGAAAGGGGACACATAAAAGGGATTGCTTTGCCAAGCTGATACTCTTTGCTCAGTATATCTCTTTAAATTGCTACTTCTAATCAGCTGTGGAAAAGAGGATTATCTTATTTTAAATAAATTTAACATATAAGTATATTAAAAATTTAAAGTAAAAATAATGGATTGTTCTTAATAAAGGCCTAGAAGCAAAAGAGTACTTACTGGCTCTGGTGTCAGAGGACCAGGGTTAAAGGCTTGACTCTGACACTTTGAACAAGTCATTTCTCTTTGGATTGCAGTTCTCATCTGGATAATGAGAGGAATTGACCTGGATCTCTAAGAGCCATTACAGCTCTAGACTTGTGGTTTCCTAAAATCCAGAGACATCTATTTTGGTCTGCCAGGAGTTT
>JAJPUD010008622.1:53927-86352 GCA_023553655.1 Myrmecobius fasciatus | reverse complement strand
TTTTTTTTTTTTTAATTCTAAATCCTTAATGGAGTTGTGCAAATAAATATTTATTGCCAGGCCACTGTGAATGAGCCTGATGAGAGTTTAGTACAAGGAAGAGAGGACCCCTAATATCACCCAAAGGGAAATGCACTTCTAAGGAGTTAAGCTGGAAATCAGGTATATAATGAGGAACTTCTGCAACTTCCAGAGTCTTTATCTTTCATCCAGTCCCTTTATCCAGTCCCTAAGGGAGAGTTTAGCCTCATGAATGTCCTCTCTGGAAAAAAGAAGAATGTCTTTTCCCATCAAAGTTCTCACCCCAGCTCACCCTTCAAACAGAAAAGCAGCCTTTCTACAGCACTCCTTCCTACAATTTGGAGTCACACTTAAACAACATCATGCAAAATACTCCAGACTTGGTTTGGAAACCAGGTCATAAATTTATGGGTTTTAGCCACCAATGCAAATTCAGCTATGAATCAATCAACAGTATGATAAAAGAATTTTAAAAAAAACCTCCATCTTAGAACATATTAATAGAAACAGTGTCTAGAACTAGGCAGCTGTTGGTCCTTGAACAATATGCCTTAGCCAGATCACATCAAAATTGAGTTTGGTTGCAGCTACCACATATTAAGGACATTGCCAGGTTTCAGAGTACTTAAAATAGGATGGCTAGAATCATAAAGTACCCAGAGATCATGCTAAGTGAAGACAGGTCAAGGAACTGAGAATGATCATCCTGGAGATAGGAAGACTTAGCAGGGACATAATAACTGTGTCTAACTACTTAAAGAGCTGTGGAAGAGCTATTTAATGGAAGAGGGCTGGGACTTGGTTCAAATTTTGACTCCATGTCTACAGTACTTGATTTGAAACTATAGTACAAAGTCATAATTATTGAAATATTTTGGAATTAGTTAGGAAATAGAAAAGGATGATCAGTGGAATGTAGTAGTATACACAATATACAGACACAAATGAGCACAGTAAACTGGAGATTAATAAATCAAATCTCAGCTATGGGAGCAAGATCTCACTATTCAACAAAAAAAAAATTGGAAAAAATTGGAAAACTGGCAGAAACTATATATAGATGAGTATCATATTCCTGATACAAAGAAAAGCTCCAAATAGGCACACGATTTAGACATAAAGTTTAGAGTGGCATAAATATATTGGAAGTATGGAATAATCTATGTCAGTTCTATGGATAGAAGAAGAATTCATAACAACAAACTATAACCAAAAGCCCATAGGCCTAGGTTTAGAAATAGGGTCTCTGACCCAGAATCATATTGCATTCAGCTGAAATCAGAGTCATTCATAATCTTTAGATAATATAATATGTATATTATCACCAGGGGTCCAAATACCAGCAAAGACTTCAGCAACAATAGTCCTTTACCCAGAGCAATAGTTGAATATCTACAAAACCCTGAAATCTCATCTCATTGAGAAAGGACTCCTCCAGCCATCTCTGAAATTATAGCTCAATCCATAAGTAACTTTAAGAAATTCTACAGAAAAGCATTGACATATGTTTTGTATCTGTCTAGAAAAAAATAATTTAATATACAGTAAATTTAAAGGCATGAATGTTACTTCTCTAAAGCAGGACGATTTCAGAGAGGCCTATTTATTTATTTATTTTATTTTATTTTATTTGCAAAACATATGTATGGGTAATACTTCAACATCAACCCTTACATAGCTTTCTGTTACAGATTTCCCCCCCCCAGCTCCCCACCCCTCCCCTAGATGGCAGGATATCCACTACATGTTAATTATGTTAAAATACTTGGCAAATCGAATATATGTATACATATTTCCACACATCATTATTGTGCAAGAAAAATCTTATCTACATAAAAGACATATCAGATAAAGGAAACATGAACTGATGCTAAATGAAGTGAGCAGAACCAAGACAACATTATGCACAGCAACAAGATTATGTGATGTCAATTGTAATGGACTTGGCTCTTTTCAACAATGAGGTGATTCAAGGCAATTCAAATAGGCATACATATTTATACAATTATCTTGCTGCACAAGAAAAATCCGATCAAAAAGGAAGAAAAATGAGAAAGAAAATAAAATGCAAGCAAAAAAAATAAAAAGAGTAAGAATGCTATATTGTGGTCCACACTCAATTCCCTCAGTCCTCTCGCTGGGTGTAGATGGCTTTCTCCATCACAAAACCATTGGAACTGCACCGAATTATCTCATGGTTGAGAAGAGCCATGTCCATCAGAATTGATTGTCGTATAATATTACTGTTGCCTTGTACAATGCTCTCCTGGTTCTGCTCATTTCACTCAGCATCAGTCCATGCAAGTCTCTCCAGGCCTCTCTGAAATCACCCTGCTGGTCGTTTCTTATAGAACAATAATATTCCATGACATTCATATACTATAATTTATTCAGCCACTCTCCAATTGATGGGCATCCACTCAGCTTCCAGTTTCTAGCCACTACAAAAAGGGCTGCCACAAACATTTTTGCACATGTGGGTCCGTTTCCCTCCTTTATGATCTTTTTGCGATATAAGCCCAATAGAAATGCTGCTGTGTCAAAGGGTATGAACACTTTGATAGTCCTTTGTACATAGTTTCAAATTGCTCTCCAGAATGGTTGGATCAGTTTACTTTGAATATTTAATAAACATTTAATCCAAATATGAAATATTTAACCAAAAAAAATCCCAAACAAACACATTTTGACTCCAGAGGACAGAAATGGAAACAATATTCAGAGAAGCATGGAAAAGTTTATATGAATGGATGCCAAGTGGATTAAGAAAAACCAGGAAAATAATGTAAACAATAACAATGGTATAAAAGAACACTATACATAATTAAGATAATAAAGATGGTTCACAAGGAAGAGAAGATAATATCCTTTCTTCTATTGCCTCATACTGTCAGATACATTTGATATATGGGTTGATTTTTCTGCAGTGTTTTTTTCCTCCTCTTTATTTTTTAAAAATAAGTTTTTATTGATTTTTGCTTTTTTACATCAATATAGGTAGGATCCCCTTGTATTCATCTTCTTCCCCTTTTCAGAAAGCTATCCCATAAAACAAATATTATTTTCTCTATTTTTTTTTTGTTTAAGCAATCAGGGTTAAGTGACTTGCCCAGGGCACACAGCTAGTAAGTATCTAAACCATATCTGAACTCAGATTCTCCTGACTCCAGGGATGGTGCTCTAGATATTGTACCATCTAGCTGCCTTTTTATTTTAAAATCTTTGCTACAAGTATGATTCAATGAATAGAAAGAGGGGAATAATCAGAAATAAGTATGATATAAAAATATAAACTAGCAATAAAAATAACTAATAAGTGGTGAATTTTCCTTTATTAGAAGTCTTCAAGTCAAAGCTGGATGACTTCTTACTGGGTATGCAATAGGGAGTGATTCCTTTTCCTCTTTCATTGAGTGTATCTCTGAGGTCCCTTCCACCTTTGAGATACTATAATTCAACTACCTTGTTCACATTCCAGTCCAATTCCTGGTGAAGTGCCATGTAGAGATGGTTCTAAAAAACCAGTAAAGGCTTGGGCCTGTGCCAGCTATGGGGTGGGTGGGAGATGGAGTGGGTACCCAGAAAGAATCTGATTGTGGGATTATAACAGAAGCTACTAAATAGACTCATAGAGACAAACAATTTAGAATAAATGTCATCCAAGAGTCTCATGTCCTCAGCTTTCTTCCTGGCTTGAAGTCCATGATTGTGATGAAAACTGAGGCTTAAGGGGCACATAGGGCAAAAGGGCACAATCCTCCCCTAAGAAAACTCCTGGTTTTGAAGCTGACACCTGGTCCCTGCCTTCAGATAGTTCTGCCCTTTCCATCTCCACTCTCCAATACATGGGTTTTTCAACAATGGGAGTTTCATCGATGGCATGATTCTTCTTCAGAGGGAGAACAGATTGAGATCATGGGAAGGAGCAAAATCTCTGTGCAGTTATACTGGTTCCCAACTCCAGCCAAAAGGGGCAGGCTATGGAAAGACTTAACATAAACTGATGCTAAATGAAGTGAGCAGAACCAAGAGAACATTATGCACAGCAACAACAAGATTATGTGATGTCAACTGTAATGGACTTGGCTCTTTTCAACTATGAGGTAGGTGATCAAGGCAATTCAAATAGGCTTGTGAAGGAAAGCCATCCACATCCAAAGAGAGAACCATAGAGACTGAATGTGGATCAAGGCATAGTATTTTCACTTTCTTGATGTTTGCTTATTTTTCCCCTTTTTATCCTATTTTTTTTAATTTTTTTATCCTATTTTTCTTGCACAGCATGGCAAATATGGAAATATGTTCAGAAGAACTGCATATGTTTAAACTATATTGGATTGCTTGCTGTTTAGGGGACGGAAGGGAGTGAGGGAGGAAAAAAATTTGGAACACAAGGTTTTGCAAAAGTGAATATGGAAAACTATCTTTGTATTTGAAAAAATGAAAAGCTATTATAAAAAAATAAATAAAAATAAAATAAATTGATATGCTCAGAAACTCAAAAAACAAAACAAAAGGGGCCGGCTAGATTCCCAAAGGTTTCTAGGGTTAACCTTGAGAGCTTGGGATTTTTATTATTGTTGCTCATCAGTCCCCATATAATGTTCCCTCGATCAGTAAATCAATCAGTTGATATCAGTTAGCTTTTACAAGTAAGAATTTACTGAGAGGACAAAAATCACAAAACAGTCCTGAAAACAAAGGTATACTTTTCCCTTTACATCTTTGGGAAGAGTGTGATCAAACTTAAAGCGCATAGTGATGCATCAATGTAGAGAATATATAGGTCCAAGGAGAACCTTTCAATCCCTGTGAGTCTTTTTCTCTCTTTGAGGAGTCCCTAACAAATGAGGACAAAGCATCTCCAAATGATAAATCCCTCTTTGCTCAGCTCCATTATTGGATTAGGTCAAGCAGGTCACTAGATTGACATGCTGTTCCTCACAGGACTAAGTTTCCTTTTTTTTTTTTTTTTTAATTTTATTTTATTTGCAAAACATATGCATGGGTAATTCTTCAACATTAACCCTTACATAGCTTTCTGTTACAGATTTTTCCCCCCAACTGCCCACCCCTCCCCTAGATGGCAAGATATCCACTACATGTTAATTATGTTAAAATACTTGGCAAATCGAATATATGTATACATATTTCCAAACTTATCATTGTTGTGCAAGAAAAATCCTATCTACACAAAAGACATATCAGATAAAGGAAATACAATGTAAGCAAACATCAATCAAGAGTATGAGAATGTTATGTTGTGGTCCACATTTCACATCCCTCTCTCTGGGTGTATATCGCTTTCTTCAGTGAACAATTGGAACTGGTTTGAAACATTTCATTGTTGAAGAGAGCCATGTCCATCAGAATTGATCGTCATATAGTATTGTTGTTGCCGTGTATAATGATCTCCTGGTTCTGCTCATTTCACTCAGCATCAGTTCATGTAAGTTTCTCCAGGCCTTTCTGAAATCGTCCTGCTGGTCATTTCTTACAGAACAATAATATTCCATAATATTCATATACCATAATTTATTCACCCATTCTCCAATTGAAGGGCATCTATTCAGTTTCCAGTTTCTAGCCACTACAAAAAGGGCTGCCACAAACATTCTTGCACATGTGGGGCCCTTTTCTTCCTTTATGATTTCTTTGGGATATAAGCCCAATAGAAATGCTGCTGGGTCAAAGGGTATGCACAGTTTGATAACTTTTTGAGCATAGTTCCAAATTACTCTCCAGAATGGCTGGATCCTTTCACAGCTCCATCAACAATGCATCAGTTTTCTAGCCTTCCCACATCCCCTCCAACATTCATCATTAACTTTTCCTGTCATTTTAGCCAATCTGACAGGTGTGTAGTGGTACCTCAGGGTTGTCTTGATTTGCATTTCTCTGATCAATAGTGATTTGGAGCACCTTTTCATATGACTACAAATAGTTTTAATTTCATCCTCTGAAAATTGTTCATATCCTTTGACCATTTATCGATTGGAGAATGGCTTGAATTCTTATAAATATGAGACAATTCTTTATATATTTTAGAGATGAGATCTTTATCAAAACCCTTAAATGTAAAGATAATTTCCCAATTTATTACTTCCCTCCTAATCTTGACTGCATTGGTTTTGTTTGTACAAAAACTTTTTAACTTAATGTAGTCAAAGTTATCTATCTGGTTTTCAATTAGGAGATCCACTTCTTCTTTGGACATAAATTTATTCCATCTCCATAGATCTGAGAGGTAAAGTATACTACGTTCCTCTAATTTACTTATATTATCACTCTTTATATCCAGATCATGAACCCATTTAGATCTTATCTTGGTATGTGGTGTTAGATGTGGGTCAAGCCCTAATTTCTTCCACACTAATTTCCAATTTTCCCAGCAGTTTTTGTCAAATAGTGAGTACTTATCCCAGAAGCTGGGGTCTTTGGGTTTATCAAAGACTAAATTGCTATAGTTGTTGCCTAAGGACTAAGTTTCTTGATGCTACCAGCTCCTCTCCTCCAGAGAAGCTGTTCTTCTGATGGCTCTGATGAATTTTCTTGATCTCACTAGTCCTCTGGGTAATCTCCTTTTTTAAGACTCATGTAGGGGCAGCTGGATGGTCCAGTGGCTGGAGCACCAGCCCCATTGAAACTAATGGAAGGTAAGGCAGTCACTGTCCCCCTTTCTATCTTGCTTCATTCCCAGTGGGAAAAGTTCAAAAGGGCCAAGAAAAGGCTGTATCAATTCTTTTGTACGTGAACAGAGTTCTGGTTTTATGCCCGCTGAGTCATTGATCCTTCTAACTTCTCAGCAAATCAAAAGATGCCACATCTCCACAGAGCATCAATCATCTTAGTCACACATGTCCTGAGAAGGCTCACCAAGTCTCCATGTATTAAATTGGAACCAGGCAGGAAATATTGCTCATATTTTGTATAGGAAGATACCAAGAAGGGCAAATTTGAACATATTCTAAGGACTGGGCCCTCACTGGCTGTGCTCCCATTACACTACTTCCTCTTTAGATAATTACACGTTACACCCAATCTTTCAACAGGCTTAAGAAAGCACAAGGGCCTGTGTGAACTACTTGAACTATTGCATATTTACCATATATCATTTACAGTTTATATCTGTGTGACCTTTCTCTTGGATTTGGTAATAATAAGATAATAATAATAACTAGCATTTATAGTTCAGCTACTATGTACCAAACACTTTACAAATATTATCTCATTTGATCCTCACAACAGCCCCAGAAGGTGGGTGCTCTTGTTATCTACATTTCACAGATAAGGAAATGGAGGCAGGGAGCTATCAAATGACTTGCTCTAGGTGGCATGGCTAGTAAATGTCAGAAACAGGATTTGAACTCAGATCTTCCAGAGTCCAAGCCCACCACTCTGTTCATTGTACCACTTGACTATCCTTTAGCATAGTCTGGGTCTGGTGGCCTTGGTGAAAAGCTGAGAAATAAGGAAACAGATTGGTGAAATATTGGGAGGTGGTGGGATTTGTGCACAGGAACAGAAATTTCTAACATTGCCCTATTTTGTCTTCCTTTTGCAAGCCTAAATCTTTAGTATAGGACTCTCTCCTTATTGGTGAAGATGCAAAGGACTCTCTCTTTGAAGGGTGAAGCCCTGAAAGGGCAAGACAGAGTTGGTAAGAGATG
Organism: Myrmecobius fasciatus; assembly: GCA_023553655.1. NCBI lineage: Eukaryota > Metazoa > Chordata > Mammalia > Dasyuromorphia > Myrmecobiidae > Myrmecobius > Myrmecobius fasciatus. The sequence continues at coordinate 78,661 of JAJPUD010008622.1, read as the reverse complement.
AGAGAGTTTCAGTTTTCAGCCAATGGTCCCCTTTGGGACCATTCAAGGTCGGTTTCCTTTGTGATTCATCAGTCTTCAAATTGTTTCAGGTGCTTCTGGCTTCTAGCTTTGAGTAAGAAGATGGAAGGGGTCAACCCACTTCCGAAGGCTGAAGGAAAAATCCCTGGGAAGATATGGGAGGATCTGGTAGTCTCTAGCAGGATCCTATTTTCATCTTGCTATTCTAGAGACTGCAAGTAAGTTTCCCCTTGGGTGAGATCAAGAACCTTTTCTTGGTTGAGTGGAATTACTTCCCTCCTAATGGGAGAACTCCATTACTTTGTTTTGTCTTGTATGTATTTGTATACCTTTTCTGATTTCTGTTTGATATGGATAAATGGTTGGTTTTTTTTTTTTTTTTTTTTTTTTTGCTATTCTCTTTGTGTGTTCATGTGGAGCACACACATAGTAGAAAAGAAGTTGGAGTCCTTCCCCTTCCCCTCCCCAAAGTGGTTAGAAGGTAGATGGAAGACATTCATATCCAGCCTAACAAGATTTAAGGGAGCAAATACATATAATTCTAACCCTCTCTCTGAAGAGAACAGAGTGGCCTCCTAGCAGCAACCTCCTGCTTCTCATTCTGGCAGGAATTAAAGTCATTCTTGAAGAGGCTCTCTAGCCTCTCCTAGACATCTCTATGTTTACACTGCTTCTCTTTGAAGCACATGTGACATATGGGCCCTTTTCTACACAGGAGCCCACTCTTCCTATATTTGGCCTTTGAAAGTGAATTTCTGCTAGCTATACAGGGGCCAGTGAGTTGGTTGCTACATCAGACAAACTTGAGTTTCCTTGCTCAATAGTTATTGACTTTGGGAATTGGATTCCTGGGTTCTTATGCTAGACAGAATTTGTGTCTTTTTTTTTCCCCCCAGGTGCAGGAACAGAAGCATGTAGAAGTGGAACCGAAGCTCCTTTTCTGCCATGGTGATGGACATGGCACATGTGACAGAAAGAACACACTTTAGGAGCTAAATACCCATATTACAGGTTATGTTATGAGCCATATTATCTATAAGGACCAACATAGGTATCAAGACAAGACACTAGACTGTAAGTGATGATAGCAGCTATGGCTTGAACCTGTACTTGTAAAAGTGAGGAGTTATTCAGAAACTATTAGCAGAAGTGATTGAATGAGACCAGGAGCAGAAGTAGTATAGGATTCAATTGAGTGGAGAGGTCACCTTGTCAGAGACTGGAGGTCAACTATTGTGAAACTCAGGGGAGGAGGGCACTACACAGCAGAAACACCAGCCTTCCTACTTAGCACTGCAGTGTCCACAGCAGGAACTCATCTCCTTCCCTTCCTCCCTACTCCCCACAAATCTCAACACACCCACGAGCACACACATGCATCGCCTTCCCCCTTTTATTCTGCTGCATTCAGCACAGTGAGCTCTTGTGCTTTTGACCTTTTCCAAGCACTAAAGAGCTGGAAGAAAGTCTGAGAGAATGCTTCCTGGAGGAACATTTAGCTGGCTTCTTTTATTATTTTGCAACCATATTTCGCATAATTCCTCTTGCTTAAATTTAGAACTTGGTCAGCAGCCACAAAAAACCTCAGAAGCCTCTTAGAGGGATGATAGTCTGGACATGTGTAGGCTGAGTGCCCCCTGGTGGCCAGAGGAGCTACTGAAGTTTTGTAGGCAGGATATTCCATGAAGGGCTTCCATGAAGGACTCAAGTAGAGTATCTCATTATGGACAACTCACACATTGCACTTCATTAGGACAATAAATGACACCCCTGCCTTCTTGTAGGCTTAAAGAGAGCCTATATGGGGAAGGAGTTGGCTAATGTTGCTCTTAATATCTAACGATCTTAATAACTTGATATCTAACAATATCCTGTCAAATGATGATACATTACAAGTGTCATTTGGGCTTATATCTCTGTCCTATAAATTTGATAGCACAGAGCTCAGTTCAGAAGAAGTGCTAAATAAATGGTTACTGAATAAATGATTGGACAAACACAAAATAAGGTTTCCTAGAGTAGGGATCAGGGCATGTCAATAAATCCATCAGGCAATGAACAGTAATCACTTGCTTTGGTACTGAGCTGTCAGAGTGAGAGTGTGTCAGAGGAATAGGAAAAAGGAAGAGGTTCCAAGCGGGGGCTCAGGCTGAAGGAGAGAATGGGAAAAAGCTGTCAGGCCATGCCATAGGTTCCCAAGATATGGTCAGTCATCAATAATTTTCCAGGAGCAAGACTGGTCAGGGCATATCAATTGAGTTGAGATGCTTTCTGGTGTGGTTCTTGTTTGCAATTTGGAGGCCTTATACCTTGTTTTCTTAGTCTTGCTTTCTTCCATCTGCATTAGTCTATATATGACTTCTTGTGTGTGGTAGGTTGTGGCTAGGCTTACATTCATTACAAGAGAGAAAGAAAGTGCCTCGAAATATCCAGGATTTCACAGAGGAACATTTCTAAGGTACAGAGCAAATAGGATTCCCAACCGCTAGGAGGGAGCCGGGATGCTTTTGCACAGTGGTCGTACTTAGGCAGCTGGAACATATTTTATTTCATGAGTAATTCAAAGCTGTGTCCTGTGACTAATCCTGAATGTCCCTTTCCCTCAAACAAAACCACTCAAGCCCACAAAGAGGATCCACTACCTTCCTCCTCAGACCGGGCAGAGAGCTTGCTATCATCCGTGTATGGGATTCTGTTGTCCTCGAACCAGTCCTGTCTCACTTGGTTTGATTGACTGACAAAGTAGGCCAATGAGATTCTGAGCAGTGATATTGACTAAAAAGATGGAGACTGGGGGTGAGGGGAGGTTAACCATCAAGGTTAGACCCATTCTCCATGATCATACAACTTGATGGGACCCCGGCCAGGGGTCGTGGCCCTCTGGAGCCCAGAAGGAAATAGCCTAAACTCTGGGTGACTGTCTCTGTCATCGGGTACAGCGTCTCTCTGGGGGAAAGGAAAGTATGCCTTTCCTTATTTCCTGTCTATATCCTATATACCCTATATCCTGAGAACCTTGAGAGCAGGCACTGTGGCTCCCCCTTTCTCTGCACCCCCAGTACCCAGTGGAATGCCAGCAACGGGACGTCTGTAAGGGGAGCTCTTGGCTCTGCCGACACGTATTCTTTTTTTTTTTTTTTTTTTGGCTGAGGCAATTGAGGTTAAATGACTTGCCCAGGGTCACATATCTAGGGAATGTTAAGTGTCTGAGACCAGATTTAAACTCAGAACCCCCTGACTTCAGGGCTGGTGCTCTATCCACTGCGCCACCTAGCTGCCCCTGCCGACACGTATTCTTGCTCGCTGTTCAGCATTTGTGTCCTTGTGAGCTAAGAAAACTAATTTAAAAAAAATAACCTCCCTATATTGCATCATCTTAACACAGGTTTGGGGACTGCCAAGCACACTAAATTTCTTCCTAGTTTTCTAAAGGTGCAGTCATTTTCCATTACCTTCTTGCACCCAAGTGTTAAACCATTCTCCAATCGACTTTGTTTTCAAGTTTTTCCATTTCGCCGAGCTCTCGAGAGCGGTCTCCGGCTCTCACATCCACGTTTTCGTTCCTCCCTCCAGGAAGCCCAACCCGGTAGAGAGTTGTTCCACCCTGCCAAGGGAACCAATTCAGGGAAATCAGGGGTGAAAAGACTACAATTCCCAGGCGGCCCTGCTCCTAGGTCCCGCCCCGAGAATTTGAGAGCCAATTGGCGGAAATGAGGAATGACGGACTTAGTGACCAGTGAGTTCCTTGGGTGGTGCCTGCAGGACCCAATGAACAGAAAGGAGCGGGGTTTGCAGCAGCTGCCCGGTTTTCTGGACCCAAGAACTGAGGTGGCAGCAGCATGAGAAGGGCCCGCGGAACCGGAGGCCGGGATCGGGGCGGGACCACCAACGCTGGCGAGGGGAAACTGACATCACAGCAAACCCGCGGCTTAAAAAATAAGCCGAACTCAGGTGAGTGAGAGGCTAGGAGGAAAGCCGGTACGGAAGAAGGCCGGTGAAAGGAGAAGCAGTCTGGAAGAAGAAAGCCAATGGAAAGACAAGTAGTAGGGAATCTGACCAATAGCAACAGAGCTTAAGGAAGAAAACCCAACGGTGACATTGGAGACTGGGCCCGAGTCGATAGAAGGCGGAGTCAGGGGAAGGGAGGCGGGACTTGTTGGGAATCTGTCCAATGAGGGTGTGGCCTTTAATTAAGTTCCATTTAATTTAACTAATATTAAGTGCCTACTAAGTGCCGGGCACTAACAATGCCCCGAGGGTGCAAAGTTAAAAAAAAAAAAAATCCCAAAACTATCCCAGCGTTTTAGGAGTTTAACACTGATTGAAAGGACAGATCAGTAGAGACATACTGTGTGCCAAGTAATTACAAATGACTTGGACAGTGAGGACAATCCGAGAAGGCCTTAGATAGGAAATGACAGGAGTGGAGCTCTGAAGGGAGGGCTGGGAGCATTCCAAGCATGAGAAACAGCCCATGGGAGGGCTCTGTGCCAAAATAATGATGGGGGGGGCCAGACCTGGACGTTAAGTGTTAGCTATCAACATTAAAAGAATTTATTTTAATATAATTGGTTTCCTTTATAATCCTGTGTTTTGTGTTTTATATAATTAAAGATTATTCTGAGGAAGGGATCCACAAACCACTCCACAATGGAGATTGCAGAAACCAGCCGAAAAAGGCCAAAGGGATCCACGACACTGAAAAAGTTTAATAACCTTTGGCATAGATAGCATTGGAATTGTGGGGGATTGGATGACTGAAGGTAGGGGGCTTAGGAGGTTGGTATTAGTGAAGCTTGAACTTGTAAGGAAGGGGACCATGGAAGTGTCTGCTGCTGTGTGAGGGAAAGTGTCAGTCTGCTTGAAGAGAACTTTAGCAAGGACCTGTCCTAAAAGGGTAGTCTTTGTTTAGGAGCACTCCCAGGGGCAGCCAGATTCAGGATAAAATCTGTTCCTCATGAAATAAATTATTTAAATAGCCCCATTTTAGAAAAAGAAATAGAACAAGCTATTAATCAACGCCCTAAGAAAAAATCTCCAGGGCCAGATGGTTTTACATGTGAATTCTACCAAACATTCAAAGAACAATTAATTCCAATACTATACAAACTATTTGAAAAAATAGGGACAGAAGGTATACTACCAAATTCCTTCTATGATACAGATATGGTGCTGATAGCTAAACCAGGTAGGGTGAAAACAGAAAGAAACTATAGACCCATTTCCCTAATGAATATTGATGCAAAAATTTTAAATAAGATTTTAGCAATGAGATTACAGAAAGTTATCTCCAGGATAATACATCTTGACCAAGTAGGATTTAGACCAGGAATGCAGGGCTGGTTCAATATCAGGAAAACTATCAGCATAATCAATTATATTAATAACCAAACTAACAAAAACCATATGATTATCTCCATAGATGCAGAAAAAGCATTTGATAAAATCCAACACCCATTCCTATTAAAAACACTAGAGAGTATAGGAATAAATGGGCTTTTCCTTAAAATGATTAGTAGCATCTACTTAAAACCATCAGCAAGCATCATATGTAATGGAGACAAATTAGAACCATTCCCAATAAGATCAGGAGTGAAACAAGGCTGCCCACTGTCACCATTACTATTTAATATTGTATTAGAAATGTTAGCTTTAGCAATAAGAGAAGAAAAAGAGATAAAAGGAATTGGAGTAGGTAATGAAGAAACCAAATTATCACTCTTTGCAGATGACATGATGGTATACTTAGAGAACCCTAGAGACTCAACTAAAAAACTACTAGAAACAATTCACAACTTTAGTAAAGTTGCAGGATTCAAAATAAATCCACATAAATCATCAGCATTTTTATATATTACCAACAAAGTTCAGCAGCAAGAGATAGAAAAGGAAATTCCATTCAGAATAACGGATGATAGCATAAAATATTTGGGAATCTATCTGCCAAGAAAATGTCAGAAACTATATGAACTAAACTACAAAACACTTTCCACACAAATAAAATCAGACCTAGTCAATTGGAAAAACATTAAGTGCTCGTGGGTAGGCCGAGTGAATATAATAAAAATGACAATACTACCCAAACTAATTTACTTATTTAGTGCCATACCAATTAAACTCCCAAGAAATTATTTTACAGATCTAGAAAAAATAGTAGCAAAGTTCATTTGGAAGAACAAAAGGTCAAGGATTTCAAGGGAATTAATGAAAAAAAAAGACAGATGAAGGTGGCCTTGCTGTACCAGATCTAAAACTATATTATAAAGCAGCGGTCATCAAAACCATCTGGTACTGGCTGAGAAATAGAGCAGTTGATCAGTGGCATAGGATAGGATATCAGGACAAGCTAGGTAATAACGTTAGCAATTTAGTGTTTGATAAACCCAAAAACCCCAGCTTTTGGGATAAGTACTCACTATTTGACAAAAACTGCTGGGAAAATTGGAAACTAGTGTGGAAGAAATTAAGGCTGGACCCACACCTAACACCGCACACCAAGATAAGATCTAAATGGGTTCATGATCTAGATATAAAGAGTGATATTATAACCAAATTAGAGGAACATAGGATAGTTTACCTCTCAGACCTGTGGAGATGGAATAAATTTATGTCCAAAGAAGATCTGGAATTCTTAATTGAACACCAGATAGATAATTTTGATTATATTCAGTTAAAAAGTTTCTGTATTAACAAAACTAATGCAGACAAGATTAGGAGGGAAGCATCAAACTGGGAAATCATCTTTACATTTAAAGGTTCTGATAAACGTCTCATCTCTAAGATATATAGAGAATTGTCTCACATTTATAAGAATTCAAGCCATTCTCCAGTTGATAAATGGTCAAAGGATATGAACAGACAATTTTCAGATGATGAAATTAAAACTATTTATAATCATATGAAAAGAAGCTCCAAATCACTATTGATCAGAGAAATGCAAATTAAGACAACTCTGAGGTACCACTACACACCTGTCAGATTGGCTAAAATGACAGGAAAAGATAACGATGAATGTTGGAGGGGATGTGGGAAGACTGGGACACTGATGCATTGTTGGTGGAACTGTGAAAGGATCCAACTATTCTGAAGAGCAATTTGGAGCTATGCTCAAAAAGTTATCAAACTATGCATACCCTTTGACCCAGCAGTGTTTATATTGGGCTTATATCCCAAAGAAATCATAAAAGAAGGAAAGGGCCCCACATGTGCAAGAATGTTTGTGGCAGCTATTTTTGTAGTGGCTAGAAACTGGAAACTGAAGGGATGCCCATCAATTGGAGAATGGCTGAATAAATTATGGTATATGAATGTTATGGAATATTATTGCTCTGTAAGAAACGACCAGCAGGACGATTTCAGAGAGGCCTGGAGAGACTTGCATGGACTGATGCTGAGTGAAATGAGCAGAACCAGGAGATCATTATACACACCAACAACAATATTACATGATGATCAATTCTGATGGACATGGCTCTCTGCAACAAAGAATTGTCTCAAACTACTTCCAATTGTTCACTGAAGAAAACCATATACACCCAGAGAGAGGGATATGAAATGTGGACCACAACATAACATTTTCATGTTCTCTATTGATGTTTGCTTGCATTGTATTTCCTTTATTGGATTATTATTTCTTGTAGATACGATTTCTCCTGAACAAAAAAATGATGTGTGGCAATAACTATACATATATTCGATTTCTTAAGTATTCTAACATAATTAACATGTAGTGGATATCCTGCTATCTAGGGGAGGGGTGGGGAGTAGGGGGGAAAAATTTGTAACAGAAAGCTTTGTAAGGGTTAATGTTCAGGAATTACCCATACATATGTTTTGCAAATAAAAAGTATTAATTAAAAAAAAAAATCTGTTCCTCATGCTTGGAACAAATGCTCACTATCTTCCAAGGTGCATCTCAAGGGTCATCACTGTTGCAGGTCTTCCTGAATTCTCCTTGCTACCCAATTCATTTGTAATTACTTGGCACACATTCTATATTTATTGATTTTCTGTAAGCTTAGAAAGTGTTAAGGGAAGATTTGTTCAGTTCAGGAGTATGAGGTGGCATTTGTCTATCCATCTTGAAAGCTCCAATCCCATGAATCTTAGGAGAGACCAAAGAGGAGAGAAGCTGAGCTCCCTGCCAGTCCTCAGGTTGCTCTTAGACTAGTTTAGTTGGGATGAAATTAATGAGAGATTCCTGGAGCAGGTTGTACTTGCAGCCTAGGAGGATGGTGGGACTTGGAGGAAGGTGATCTGGGTAATCTTAGGGGTTTAGTAACTGTTCTCAGTACTTCATGGGGTTTTGGCTCCTGTCTCTGCAGAATCCTGGAAAGGGCAGAAGCTGCTGCAGATTCATGAAGCCCTGCGCCAGGATCCAGTAGATGTGGAGTTACTACGAAAGGCTGCCCAAAGCCGAGGGGGCCTACTTAGTGACCAGGTCCGGAGGAAAGTCTGGCCCCGGCTTCTGGGCCTTAGCCCCTATGACCTGCCACCCCATCCAGGTGTGAGAGCAAGGGTATGAAGGGGAGGCCAGGAGAGAAATGAAAGGGAAACAGAAGTCACCTTCTCCCACCTTTCAGTTCTATACTTACATGTCTGTAATGTCTGGAGGGAACAATGGCAACCTGTGGCCATAAAGACATGGGTAGAGCTCTAAGGCATTTCAGGAATCCTCTAGTCCAACCCATTTCTCAACTCATATCTGAGCAGGAATCTTAGGATTTCAATTTCCCTTTCTATAAAGTCAGGACGTTGACTAGATGGACTATAAAACTGGAGGATGAGAATGTTAAAATGAAAAGAGTCCCAGGTTAAAAGATGAGGACATGAGTTCAGATCCTAGTGCTGCTGACTTATTCTGCTTCTCCATGCAGCTTTTCTGGGCTCATAGTTCTCATCTGTAAAATAAAGGGGTTATATCCCATGACTTCTGGGTTCCTTTTAGTTCTAATCTGTAATCCTCTGATCTCCAACAAGTAGTCATCTGATTTTTCTGTGAAGATCTCCAGTAATGGGGAATTCCTTATCTCCAAATACAGAGCATTCTACTTTAGGACAGCTCAAAGTGTACAATTCTCTTCTGCTAGTGAGTCAAAATTTGCCCTTCTATATCTTCTGACTCCTGTCTAGTCCTAATATAGGGTATTCCCAAAGTCATAGTGTAGTTTTACATTTTGAGAACACACTGCAGAGAGTGGTAGAAAAATTCAGGAGAAACTTAGATCCAAATCTTACCTCTTCCACTTCTCCTAGTTGTATGATTTTAGAAACTTGGTTTCTTCATCTGTAAAATGGAGACTAGGGAAAAAAATCTACATAGCAAGAAAAAGAATTATATAGAAGAGAGAGTTTTAGAAATACCAAAGTTCAAGCCTAGGGGGTCCAGAACTCTTAAATTACACAAAAATTGCTGTTCATCATCAATGGAGGTAGTTTCCATACTGGTAGTTCCTGGCAGAAAGGAAGGATGAAAACAAATATTAAGCACTTAGTATGTACCAGGCACCATTTACAAATATCATCTCATTTAATCCTCACAACAATTCCAGGAGGTAGGTGCTCTTATTATCCCCATTTTACAGTTGAGGAAAATGAAGCAGATAGAGGTTAAATTATTTTCCCAGATGAGAGGGAGCTATTAAGTATCTGAGGCAGAATTTGAACTCAGGTCTTCCAACTCCAGGCTTGCTATTCTATTCACTGAGCCACCTCTATTTAGCTATAGCAGTAAAATCATATGCAGATCCAGGAAAGAGAGAGAAAGAGAGAGAGAGAGTGTGTGAACCTGTGATATATAGATGGATGGATTTGGACAGAGAAAAATAGTGCTGGTTGTTGTAGAAGAAAATGAAATAATGAATATAATGTGCTTTCTAAATCTTAATGCCCTCTGCAAGTATCAGTTGTCATTGCTGTTACCATAACCAGGATATTAGTTGTGGAGCCTGCTCAGGAAAGAGGAATTAGATTTTCTCTGTTGGACTTCAAAAAGTAATGCAACCATCAGGACTTCTAAAGCTTTGAGCTCATACGTAGACTGTCTAACCACAAGGCCCAAATCAATGTTATCGCCTTGTCTCATATCTCTACTCAGAGTTTATTCTGAGACATCTTGGAAGATAGCTCATGTAGCTCATGTCTAAGTCTCTATAGACATAGGTAAAAGTATTGTCCTCCCTCCCCATCTCCTCAGACCTGATACAAGCACTCAAGGTAACCTGCATTTATCAGTTATGAGATGGCTTTTATTTCATGCTACACAAAGTACATAGTAAATTCACAAAGGACTCCTAATAATCACAAGCATTCAGTATAACTTTCTTCCATTTCCAATGGCACCGTTGTTTTCTTAGGTTCCTATACAGACTTCATCATGGATAACATCACAAACTCAGTATCACCTTAGTTCTCAGAAGGGAAATGCATTTAAGGCTGTTAGATGGGCAACCCTCTTCCCATTGGTTCTATACTGTTTGAACAATTCATGCCTTGGGAGCAATATTATCCCAAGACAAAATTAAATTTTATATAGTATTTTAAAGTTGGCAAAAGCACTTTACAAAGATTATGTCATACCTTTATCAAGTTTTCTTGTAGAGGATTTTCTGATAGATTTGGTATCCCATATATAAACTGGAATTCTTAGCTTTGATGCAGGCTTCCACTGAGAAATTAAAATATATGTATATGGAGCTAAATTTCTAATGTGAAGAGATAACAATTTACTGTTTGAACCAGCTTCTAGTTGGATACTTATAGACAGAGAGAACTGGCCAACCATGAGTTCCAAATATATGCTGTCTTCCTGAGAAAACTACTCTTATCTATATGTTGTCCCTTAGGCAAAGGTATCAAATTCTAGGCTTCAGAATTCTAAGGGAAACCACAACTAAATAAAATGTAATTAGGAAATATTTAACAAAATAAATAAAAATATGATACAATTGATGTTAACTTGTGGTTTTCTAAGTCAATATGTAGTCAGCTGATTTCCATTTCTTATTTGAGTTTGACCGTACTACTTTAGACTGTGGGATATTGAAGCTATCTATGATAATAATCGTGGAAGGGATGAAGGTTATCTGTGATGCCTGGGGAGCTGCAGCTAAATGAAAGAAGCGCTGAGAGTTTGGAACTCCCCTCCAGGGTGTACCATCTTTGCATGTGATCCTTTTGTCATTGAACCAGTTGTCACTCCTTTATTTGTCCTTGGATGACTGGCTATGAGAAAAGTTGGCTGATAAAAAACTTTGAAAAATGATTCCAGCCAAAGAGATGGCGATTTTTTTGTTGAGGGTAATTAGTTCCTCAAGATTGGACCTATTTTCTCTGAGTTGGAAACTTGGGGGTCAGAAGTTACATTACCCTTTGGACCCAATAGAAAATAAACCCCACTTCTCTATGACAGTATCACAACTGAGGATCACAAGGCTAGGAATCCAAAGACCTGAGGTTTCTGATTTTAGCTACCTATGTGACCTTAGGCAAGACACCCCTCCTCATATCCTTTTTTTTAATTTGTAAAATTAGGGTGTTGGATATATTGATTTTGAAGTTTGACCACAGCTCTAAATCTTAATTATTTTTAAGTACTTGAAGTGATTAGATTACTTCCACTTCTTGATTCAATCCTTCTATATCATGTATTCAAGTCTGCTAACTAACGATGGGCTTCTGGAAGGGCTGAGGGTGGGCTGACTTGAAATCAAGGCCCTTTGACCCTGAACTCCAGCTTTCCCCACTTTTTCCTTCCCACAGGCCGAAGCTCACTCCAGGATCACAGAGACTATCACCAGGTGCAAATGGATGTGGAACGCTCCCTGGCCCACTTTCCCCGGGGTGAGGTGCCTGGCTTGGGCTGGGGACAAGGGCAGCCCGGGAGTGAGTGAGGGATTGGGCTCAGGGAGACAGGATGGTACAAAACAAAAAGAGCCCTGGATTTGGAATCTAGTGGACCTGAGTTCAAGTTTGGGTTTTTTTTTTTTTAGAACCCATGAGGCTTTCAAGTCACTTTACCTCAGTTTCCTCATCCATCCAAAGAAGGGTTGGATTAGATGGTTTCTGAGGTCCCTTCCACCTCTAAGTCCTGTACGGGAGGGAACCTGGAGCAGGCCCAAGGACAAGCCCTGGTGGTGACCACTGCCTCTTGTCCCGTTGTGTCTGGACAGGGATGCGCCCTGAGCAGAGGGCAGTACTTCAGGAGCAGCTGGTGGCCGTGATCCTGGCTGTGCTGAGCTCCCGGCCAGAGCTGCACTATTACCAGGGCTACCATGAGGTGGCGCTGGCCCTGCTGCTGGTGCTGGGGCCCCGCGCTGCTGCCGCCTTGCTGGACCAACTCTCCATGCACCACTTAAGGTACCCAGGGAACAGGGGGCCTAGGCTTGGGCAGGAGCCTCCTCGAGGATCTCCAGCCTGGGGTTGGGGCTGGGGTCCACTGGCCTGGGGAAGAGGTAGCTCTTCTTGCATCAACCGATGGCCTTAGGTGCGAAGGGCCCTGGTAGCTCCCCTGATATCATCTCAGAGGAACTTGAGGTAGCTGCCCTCTGATGCCTGTGATTCCCATCAGGGACTTCATGGATCCCACAATGGACAACACCTGGCACATTCTGAACTACCTGCTGCCTCTGCTGGCCCGGGAGAGTCCTCGGCTACACAGCTTCATGGAGAGGTTGTTAGTGCATCCTTGAGTCTTGGGCAAGGGGAAAGGGATCAGGGACCAGAGCCCTGTGGGCAGGTACATGGGCATGATCAGGCCTGGCCTGAGACCTGTAGGGGGTGGCCAAGGGGCAGTGGGCCTGAAGGCTGTGTAGGGGAAAGGTTACGAGGAGAGTGGGGTGGGAAGGTGCCCACCTAAGGCCCCAGCCTGTTGGTACCAGGGCCGAGGTAGGAACAGTCTTTGCCCTAAGCTGGCTGCTGACCTGGTTCGGCCATGTGCTGCCCGAGCCCACCCATGTGCTGCGTCTCATGGACTTCTTCCTGGCTTCTCATCCGCTCATGCCTGTCTATGTGGCCGCTGCGGTATGCACTGATCATGGCTGGTCGGGCTGGGGAGGAGGGAGGCTTGGGATCGGAGTCAGACCCTGGGTCCTAAGTGGGTCTAGATGATGGGGAGGGATAACCTGGGGACCCGCTTTGACCCTGGTGATCCTAGTGGGGGGAAACAGGGTCCAGGGGCCTAACTCTGACCCATGCCGCTACCTGTTATCTCCAGGTGGTTTTACACCGGGAGCCAGAGGTCTTAGCAGGTCCCTGTGACATGCCAAGCCTGCACCAGCTGCTATCTCGTCTGCCCCAGCCCTTGCCCACTGAGTCTCTCCTGGCACAGGCCCTGAACCTCTTTACCCGACATCCCCATTCCCAACTAGCCCATGAGACTGCCATGAGGACCCATAGCAGGTGATTACTATAAGCTGGGGGCTAGGGCTTGGGAGAGATTCCCAAGAGAATGGGGGATGGTGGGGCTTTTGGTGGATGGGCCTGCCAGGGAAGGCCCCAAAAGAAATGGAATGAGGAGGAGACTGGGTCAGGGAATGGTCCATAATCCCAACTCGAGGTGTATCATTGATTTCCTTCCCCCTTCCCCTCTCTCTCTCCCCCCCCAGTTTATCCATTGAAGGCTCCTTCACAGCTCTCCGAGCAGCCTCAGCACACCAGCGGCCTGACTGGGTCTTACAGAAGCAGCGGCAACAGCCAGGGTGCCAGAAGGCGTCCGGGAGTCAGGCTGGGCCCAGTACCCTGGTGAAAGCAGCAGTATGGGCTCTCTCAGCCACATTAGGGGCAGCAGCCCTGGCTGTCACACAGACTGCATTGGACTGGGGCCCTGAAGTTCTCTGGAAGATCTTCTAGATAGACTCATGTCTCATTGTGACCACAGCTGACTCCCCAGACAGTGGCCTAGCTATCACTGGACTGAGCACAGTTCAGATAGCCATAGCTGGACTGGCCAATCATGATAGCCCTGGCAACTATACCCAGCTGGACAGAAAGACCCAAAGAGATGACTGGGAAGGGAAGGTCAGACATTATTCCCTCCCTCCCTCCTTGACTGTACCTCTCCCCCAAACAAAAGGAAAGAGGGCTAGTCCGAGGATACTGCTGGGGGACAGAAGTGAGGAGACCTCTGTCTGGACCATTCTATCCATTGGTCTCCCCCAAAGCAAAGGTGAGCCATCATGATTTTGTATCTGGACCAATAAATTCATTGCATCTTGGCTCCCTATCACCCAGGGAGTTGGTCATCTTTATCCCTGGGCCAAAGCAACATAGATAGGCCTGGGGGAGTAGAGGGATTTATCAGTGACTTTCTGCCTTCCCCAGCTCCTAGAAACTCTGCTCCACATGGTTGGTTCGACATGGGAATCATGGGGCCTGACTTTTCCACCCCTCCTTCAGGCCTGGGAATTGAGATGAAATGGACACACTGACAGTCTCCCACACAGAAAGACAGGCAGACCCATAAAGTTGGGGAAAAAAAGCTAAGAGAGGTCTGACAAATTGAGGTGCAAGAGGAAGTCAGATTAAAGAGAGAGGTAGGTAGTCTCAGAGTCCTAGGGAGAATGAGCCCAGAGATGGAGGCAAATACATGATAAGAGGGAGAGGCAAAAGGAGAGCTAGACTCCAGAAGGAGAGTGACAGGTACAGAGCGTCACTAGAGCTAGAATATGAAACCCAGGCAGGCCTCTAGCTGCCCTCCCTCCCAAAGGACCTGCTTTTCCTAGAGTTAGAGTAGGGGACCCCAGTGTCTGAACACTGCCGGATCATAGGAAATTAAGTCTCAGGAACAGAAGCAGTTCTATCAAGAGTCGCGTTTATTCTCCTCTTGGAGGTGCGGTGCTCCGGGGAGCTGGTGCTATTGTGCTTAGGAAGGAGGTCTGTCCGTCCGTCCGTCTGTCCGGCCGGCCCCAAGCCCCCCGGGCCGCAGCCCCAAAAGCGGGGCATGAGGAGGAGTCAGGCGGAGGGGGAGAGGGGGACGGCCCACGTAAAAATCCCAGCCTGTTGGGGCAGGGCAGGGGGAGTATATACAAGGAAGGGGGAAGGGAAGGGAGTCATGTGCTGCAGAGGGGAACAGGGGGAGGGCACAGCTGCCCTGTCCCCTCACAGCCCTAGCTCTCCCACTCACGCTGGGTGGCCCCGGGGCCTGTTGCAGTCAGTACAAAAACAGAGGTGCTACCTATACACGTTCCTTCTACCTGAATTTGCTAAGGTGGGATATTGTGCTGATTCAGAGATGGGGACTTGGGAAGGGAAGAGAAGGTGGGACCCATGGCTTTCCACGGTAGGACAGGAGGCAAGGCATTGGGGAAAGGGGGCCCCCCGGCCTGGCCCAGCGGCTGTGAGACCTGCTCACTGCTTAGGTAAGTAGGTAGACCATGTGTGTGCAAGCACAGAGGAGGAACACAGGGGAGGTAGGGAGGGGCCCAGGGAGGTTTGATGTGTGTATGTGTGTGTGTGTGTGTGTGTGTGTAGTATACAACCATGTTTGTGGCACTGTGGTAGTGTGTTCCTGGGTGTCTATGTGTGTATGTGTATGTGTGTAGTATACAACTGTTTGTGGCACTGTGGTAGTGTGTTCCTGGGCATGTGTGTGTGTGTGTGTGTGCGCGTGCGCGTGCACATGTGTTCCTCTGTGTACAACTGCATTGGTGTGCCTGTATGTGACTTGTCTGGGTTTCCTACTGGTGGAAGACTGTCTGGCTGTGCTTGGGTATGTAAAATGGATGTGTAGCCCCCTTGCTCTGTGTCATTGTGATGGAATGGGATTGGAAGCTCCCTGAGGGCAAGGACCATATCTTAGCTTCTTTTTATGTCTCCCTTAGCAGCAGCTAATGCAGGCTTAGGCTCTGTGGGGTGTTTTATGAAAATAATAAAATCTCGGAGCTGAGTGAGCAGTAGATGGAGTGAAGTGAACAGTGGACCTTGAAGGAGGTGATCTAGTGAATCCCACCTCCAGCACATACTAGCTGTGTGAGTTTCCTTACCTGTAGAATTAGTACAAGTACAATACTTGCAGTACCTTCTCCACAAGATTATTGTGAAGGAACAAGTAAGACAATGTATGTATGTCAAGTACTTTGTAAACCACAAAAAGTTCTAGAAACAGCAGCTCTGAATAGCCCAGCCTGAATTTGAGCTGAAATCCTCTCTACATTATCTCTGGGCAGACTCCATTTGAAGACTTTCAATAATAGGGAATTCAGTTCTTCACAAGGCAGCCACTCCCCTTTAGGACAATTCTAATCTTTAGAAATGTCTTTTTTTCCCTCCTATCAAAGGAAAATCTGCCACTCTATGATTTTTACTTCTAATTCTGCCCTCTGGAGCCAAGCACCAGTTGAGTAAATGAATGAATGTGTATCCACTACCATATATCTGTGCCTATGTATATGGTAGTAATTGGTGGAGAGGGTTATGATGGGGTGTGGGGGAGGGGGAGAGAATGTTGTGATTGTGTTCTGCTATACAATTGTGTCCCTGGGCGTATCATGGAATGATAGGTGGACCTAAGGCAGAGGAGCGGAGGTCCCTGCACTCCCCCAAACCCTCTTTCTGGGGTTCCTAGAGTTGGAAACCTCATCTCTCAAAGAAGTTGGGGTGATGGCTATGTATGTAATGGGGTGTATGTGTGAGGGGGTTAAGTCTGTATTAATATTCAATTCTGTTTCTGAATCTCTGTTTCTCTTTTTCCATGTGTTTTTCTCTCCCGTCTCTCTGTGCATACTTCTGTGTCCGTCTTCTCTGGGTCTCCATATAGTTCAGTGTCACATCATTACAGAATTTTAGGCCTGGAAGGGACCTCAATAACCATCTTGTCCAATCCGTTACTGAAAAAAGAATCCTTGTCCTCTATCTGGATGTAGGATCAAAGGATCACAGAACATCAGAGCTAGAAGGGTCCTTTTACACCATCTAGTACAATCCCCTCCTTTTATAGAGGAGAAAACGGAAGCCCAGTTGCTCAAGGTCATACCCAGGACTGACAAGGAGTACAGCCAGCCCCATTCTCCCGATTTGCTGTACTCATTCTATTACACACTACACTGCCCCTTGGGTAGCTCCGCATAAAGTAGGAAAGCTGTTGCCAAGCCATCTCCTTCCATCTTTTTGGCATTCTTCCCCATTTTTCTGACTCACTTTCTCTTTAACTTCAGGAAGGAGTAATTCCTCCCTGCTCCTAGCACTTCTCAAACCTTTCTTTCTTACAGTTTGTGTCCCGATATTCTGACTACAAAAGAGGAAGATATATACGCATCATCCTCTCAGGCGACTATAAGCTCAGTGAGGGTACAGACTTGTCATTTTCCAACACTCAGCATAGAGCAAGGGGCTTAACTGTTTATTGAGTGGTATTTTTTTTGTCTCGTGCTCCCCGATGTCTTTTGCTATATTTTCTTATGTCCCCTTATTTCTACGTGTGTCTGTCTCTCTTTATCCTTGTTTCTCTCTCCTTAAGACCCTGCACGTTTCTGTCTTCATGTATTGTGTGTGTGTGTATGTGTATACGTGTGTGTGTGTGGTGTCCTCCGCCTCTCCCCAATCTGGGGTCTGTCCCTTGGTGGTCGCCTCCCCCGCCGCCGCCGGGCCAGCCGAGGGGGCCTTAATTGGGGCCAGGGCAAGGGATTATTGGAAGGGTGGGATGGGTAGAGAAAGTCTGCGCGTATAGCCCCCGCCCACCTCGCGCAGTGTCCCTGATATCGGCGCGGGGCGGGGCCTGGGGCGGGGCTTGGGGAAGAGGGAAGTGGGGGGGTACCTGATTCTCTGTAACACTAGAGGCGGCGGCAGCTTCGCATGCAGTGCGCATTATTGCTCTATAGTCGGTTTCGGACTATCTAAGGGGGAGGAAAAGGGAAGGGAAAGGAAGAAGGGAGGGAGAAAGAGGAGCAAGGGGCGGGGCAGCCCCGGGGAAGGGAGGGCGGGGCTGCATGCAGTGACGTCACAACGGCGGCGGCCAATGGGGCGGGGCCCTGGGGGGCGGGGTCGCCGCCGAGGCTTTGGCATAGACGGGCGAAAATTGGCAACTGAGTGGGAGGTGGGGAGGGTGGGGCGTGAATGGAGTTACTGGGGGGGTGGGAGAAATCTATGTAAGGAAGTGTCGGTGGAGCTCCGAGGAGGGAGGGGGCTGATGGACGGAACTCCGAGATGAAAGTAGAGACCTGGGAAGGAGAGGAGCATGTGGGGAGGATTTCTGAGAGGGGCGGAGCTCCGATGACGAGGGAGTGCATGTGGGGAGAAGAGCTGCCAGAGGGGCGGAGCTCCGAGGAGGCGGGGGCGGGGCGGGGCAGGAGAGGTGTCTATCTTAGGAGGTGGGGGAGAGAAAGTTCTTGCAGGAACTTTCTCTTAGAAAAGCCCAGGGCGTGGGCCGGGACTGCCCGACCCGAGTGCAATCCATTCATCAACAAACATAAATAACAAATAAATTAACCCGACGCGCTAGAGACGCCCCCCTGAACCCCCAGGGCTTTACCCGCAAGGCGAATACTGAGAGGTGGTGGGGGAGGGGGTGTGTGGGCGAGGTGAGCGTCACTATTACAATTTGCCCCGCCTCCCCCAGGGACATTTAATGCCTAGGGGGTTGGGGCTGGAAGGGATGGGAGGAACCTAGGGCTGGGGAAAGTCGGATAAGTCCATGCGATCCGATATGCGTCATTATTATTCGTTATGGGGAGCAGGGACGGGGACCCAGGTAGCTGGGCCAGAATAGTTCGGATTTGGCGGGCGGAGGCAGGGCTGAGGTGGAGGAAAGGGAGGACGGGGTCTGAACTGACCCCTTCCAGGTCTGAGCTAGGGAGATGAGGGGAGGGGGCTTCCCAGTCCTCATCTCCCCCTCCCTCCAATCTCTAAAGAACTGTGGGGAGATTGCCCTCTTGCCTGTCCCTCGTCCTCCCTGGAGCTCCACCAAAGGGGAGGCTTTCCCCGGAGTCCTGAAATCCTCCCTGAGCCTGCAGGCAGAGGGGGCCGGTCCCTGGGTATTCTGCCTTACGGAACCTAGGGACTGGGAAACCCCAAAGGTCCTGTGACCCTAGAAGGAACTGCCACTCCCCTCCTCCAGCTAAACAAGGCCCTGAAGGAGGACAGGACCCCTGTGACCCAATGGCTGGGAAATAAGATGTTGGGATGAGATGTCCCTAGCCCCCAGCCTGTGAGGGGTCCTTATTGGAGAGGGAAAGAGGCAGGGCGCCGCCGCCTCGGTAGCCTATTGCTTAAAGGAGGTGGACGGCGGCACCAAACCCAGTGTCCCTTTATCCCCGTCAGCCAGTAAAGGCCTAAGGTGGAAGGACTGTCTCCAAGACCCTATCACTGAGGTGGGGGTGACACTTCCCCAGCCTAGGGGACTTCAGACAAGAGAGGCTTCCCTGGGCGACCCTATTGCCGAAAGAAGTGAAGGACACCCACACACTTTCCCCAGCCCGGGGCTTCTCTTAGGAGACAGGCCAGGACCTTTCCTGGGAAACCCTGTTGCTGAATGATGGGTATGCCTTTTACTCAGGTCCCATCCCTAGTCTGCCCCACAGTGGGACAGAAGGGAGGGGAGGTCACCTATTGGGACCCTATTGCTGAGTAATGAGGGACTCCCTTTCTCCAGCCCAGGTCTCGAAAGGGGAAGCTAGTTGAGATCAAGGCAAGCCGCCTTCCCTATGGCCCTATCATTGAGAAGATATGGGGGAGGGACCCTTTTCCTAACCGGGGTCCTAAAGATGGGGGGAACAGAGATTTTGCCTTCACCTTCCCAGGGGACCCTATTGCTGAGTAGTAGGGACAAAATCCTCCTCACCCATTTTCCCCAAAGTGGGGGGGGGAGAGGAAAGAGAGGTCGCCTTGAGGGGTCCCCCTTCCCCAGTCAAGGACCCCAAAGAGGGGAGACAGACATGAAGACAGAGAAGAGGTCGCCTTGGGGGGAAGTGCGCCCTCCCCAGCCTGGGGTCCAGAAGCTGGGACAGGGGCAAGGCCACCTTTCCCTTCCTCAGGGACCCTATTGCTGAATAGTGGAGAGTGCTCCCTCCCTAGCCTGGAACCCAGAAAAGGGGGCCAGAACGGAGGCCATCTTTTCCGGGGATCCTATTGCTGATCAATTGGGAACACCTCTCTCCCCCCAACGCTTTCCAGCCAGATGCCTGGAAAGGATCAGAGGATAAACCGCCTTCCTCTTCCCAGGGGAGGGGAGCCCTATTGCTGAGAGGACGGGTGAAGACCCCGGCTCTCCCCTCCCAGGACCCTATTGCTGCCAGAGGGACGAAGGGAGGATGGAGCTCCGGGCACGCCCTCCTCAGGCCCGAAGCGGGCTGAGAGGAGGCGGGCCGTGCACTGAGGAGGACGCCGAGGGGGGGGCGGGGCCGGGCGTAGTAGGGGGGCTGATGGTCCCTCCCCCACTTCCCTCCGCAGCTCCCCCTCCGCTGCTGCCGCCCTTAAAGCAGGCGGACTCGTAGTGTTTGTTGAGATAGGACTTGAGGGCGAAGGCCTTGTGGCAGCGCTTGCACTGGAAGTGCTTAAAGGCCGAGTGCGTTTGCATGTGTGCGCGCAAGTTGGAGCGGTCAGCGAACGCTTTACCGCAGTGCGCGCAGCCGAAGGGCTTCTCGCCAGTGTGCGAGCGCATATGGCCCTGCAACAGCCAGGGCCGGGAGAAGGCCTTGCCACACACACCGCACTTGTGGCGCAGGTCGTGCGTGAGCAGGTGCATAGCCATGGCTGGCATGGACACGTACACCTTGCCGCACGTGGGACAGCGGCGCGCCAACTTGCTGTCCAGGCTGCGGTGCGTCTGCTTGTGCCGGCTCAGATTAGACGACGTGGCGTACGTCTTGCCGCAGTCGCTGCACGCGTGCCGGCCAGAGCGCGCCTCGGACCCCGGCCCCGCCCCGCCTGCCTGTTGACCCCGCCCCCCAGACCCCGCCCCACTCCCGGCTCCTCCTCCTGCTCCTGCACCGCTACTGCCGTCGGGTCCGCCTTGGGCCGAGGCTGCGCTGGCGCCCTTACGGCGAGATCGCCCGTCGGTAATGAAAAAGGAGTCTGCAGCGTACCCCTCGCTGACAGCCGCATCACCATTGATGTAGCCTCCTGCAGCTGTAGCCAGCTCTGGTCGCGGGGTGGGCGGTGGGGCCGAAGCAGCGGGAGGGCCCAGCTCTCCGCGTACGGCCGCTGCGTACATAGGCTCCTGGGACGGGCCCTTGAGCAGGGATGCATCTGAGTCTGCGGCATCGTACACGGCTGGGGCGATGTAGTCACTGAGGTATCCTGCTGGGGGCAGGGAAAAGCAGGAAGGCACGAAAAGGAAGAGACAGACACGAGAAGAAATAGAGGGGGAAAGAAGAGACAGTGAGATGGAAAGACAAGTAGAAACAGGTGGAGGAGGGGAGAGAAGGAGCACAGAGAAAGATGGAGAGGAGACATGGAAGAGAAAGTAAAAGGACAAGGACACGTATATGAAGACAGAAATAGGGAGTCAGGGAAGCGGCCAGAAGAGGATTGTATGGATAGTGAAACAGTGACAGAAAGGGGTCCGGGAGAATACACAAGGACAGAGATAGGCACACACACCGAGACCCAGGGAATGGGGGCAGGGGGTGAGAGAACAAAGAGGGATCAGAAGCGGGAGTCACAGCGAGGTGGATGAAGATAGGATAGAAAGGACGAACGGGAGATCAGAAGAGACAGACACAAGGTGATACAGAAAGGAGAGGAGGCAAGAGAGAAGAGGGAAAGAGATGAGAAGGGGACTGACCAAATCTAGGCCCCTCCCTTTCCCCCCATTCATTTCCCCTGGGGGGAGCAGCTGTGCTTTAATGATTCCCCCTTCAACCCGTCCCCCCATCCAATCCAAGGGAGCCTCAAGGTCGGGGAGGGGGTGGGGAGGGTTGTGGTTGGTTTCCTTTTCTATCCTTTTTCCTCTCCCTCTTCTTCCTTCTCCCTGCTCCCTTCCCTTCCCTCCTCCCCCCTCCTCTTTCTCTCTCTCTCTCTCCCTCCCTCCCTCTCTGGGTTCTCCCCACTTCAGCAGTTTTGCCTGATTATGCAACACACTGCAGACGGCTGCTGCCTCCTCCTCCTCCAGGCATCAGCAGTGGCAGCTGCACAAAGCCCTGACTGTGGCCCCTGTGGTACCCCCATCCCTGATGCCCAGCCCTCCCATAGTCCCTGTCCATTGGCTTCTTCCACCCACTCACCCTAGGGCCAGGGGGAGCTGAGGTGTTTGGGCTAACTAAGAAGAGGTGGGGAGAAGGAGGGTGGGTGGGAAAAGAAAAGAGGAGTGCCATAGTCACACTACCACACACACATGGCATCATGCAGGCCACATGCCGTGTCCCTCAGAGTCGCCCACAGAGCACACAGAGATAACGTCAAGCATTGATTTGGTGTCACAGCACAGCCGCACCCACAATCATTAAGCACATGGAGTCACCCACTCATCCTGGGTCATGGTTAGTATGGTTGGCATGGGGTCAGGTGTGGACTGTCAAAGACAGCCAAGAAATCACATGTACTGTCGCATACTCATAGGGCCACACAGATGGTCACACATGTTCTTATACATATAGAATCACCATCATAATATGTAGGGCCACATGTTCACCCATAGTCACATACATATACAGGGTCAAATATGGTTGCACGAAGATGGAGACACTGTCAGTCAAAGTCAATCCTGTCTCACACATACAGGATCACCTGTGGTGATGCATCATTTGTATATGAGACCCGTACAGGATAACACATACCCACAACCACACATAGAGGGTCACAGATATGGTCACATGCTCACTTGAGGTCACACAGGGTCACAAGCATATATTTGGGATTATACATAGTCACAGAATTATACATACTCAGTTTACCCACATGCAGGTCCCTACACATAGTCACACAAGCAGTATCTTAGGCACAGCCTATTTTCTCCCTGGCCTAGATCTAACCGTTGTCCTTGAACTTGTATACCCTCAAACAAAGAGGCATCTCTCATTTACTAGAGACCCCCACCTCCTCCCAGTCCCAGATGTCCTCAACTTCCCTATTGGGCTCCCAGACCCTGCTCTTCACTCTTCTGCATCCCCACATGTCCAGATGCAGCTTCCACAGTGATCAGATTCTTCCAGGACACCTCAGAGGCATCTCTGCTCAGGCTCATTTTTCTATGAAGTCTAATACTTAAGCATCCACAGACCCTTTCCACTCAGTCTTGGTACTGACTTCAGCCCTACTTTATCCCCTTCTGTCCCTGTTTCCTCCATGTCCTGATGGGAGGGTCTGGGTTGCTTGTGTGACCATGTGTCTGTGTTTCTGTGCATGTCCATGCATGTCAATGTGTTTGTCTCAACTGTGTGTGTGTGTGTGTGTGTGTGTGTGTGTGTGTGTGTGTATGTGTATGTTTACCTCTCCCATCTTCACCTTCCAGGCCCTGGTTTCTAACTGCAGTTCCTGTTCCTCATCCCTGTGGCCTCAGTCTATTCCTGCCCCCAACCCTAGTCTGGTTTTGGTCCCCATTCCAGTCCTCTGCAACCAAGTTCCCCTTTTCAACCCTTTCATCCTTCTGCAGTCTTTGGTTTGCCCCATCTCCTGCTGCTGCTGCTGCTGCTGCTGTGGTTACAGTCTCTGGTGCCTGTAGCCTTAGAACTCCCTGCACCTTGGACTCAGCTTTCCAACCACATTTCAGCCGCAGAATCTTTGATCTCCCCTTAACCCAGCATACTGTGGCCTCCTAGTCCTTGGTCCTGAATAATATCCCCCACCCTTGACTCATCATGCTCTACCCCTCTAGAGTCTCTACTCTCCTATTCTAGTTAGCCATATCTGAGTGCCCTAGAGACCCTGGCCCTATCTTTGGTCCCCCGTGCAAATAAATAGTCAAAGCTCCCCCCTCCCCTAGTATATCCGGGGCAGCTATATCCAAGAATTGTAAAGTCACGCAGTCTTGCTCTTTGGATAGTCCAGAGCCTCGGCCTTATATATTTCATCACTCACAGTTCGTATCCCTGGAGCCCTGACCCCCATATCTGATAACCTCAACTCCTGCCCCCCCCCCTTAGCAGCACCTATGTCGCTCACACCCTAGTCCTGAGAGCCTTGTGCCTCCACTTCCCATACCCCAGAGCCCTAAGCTCCCCACGTAGTGGTTCCCTTAAACTCCAGGTTTCCACATCCCCAGTCATTTGGCCCCCCTTACCTTTCTCTGGCAGCCGGGTTCCGAGGTCGCTCCGTGCCCGGCCATAAGGGCCCTCCAAGTCAGAAGAGGAGAACGCATCAAGTTTGACCTTTTTGACCAGGAAAGATCTGGGCATGATTCCTGCGGGGCTGTGGGGCCTCTGCGGGGCCAGGGGAAGGAGGGCGGCCCGGGCTAGGGCCTGGGCCGGGCGCGAGGGGGCTGCGGCCGCCGCGGATCCCCCTCACCATCCGCGGGGCGGTGGCCGCGGGCCAGGCAGAGCTGGGGGACTCGTCTTCTTACACAGCGTCCAGTGGCTCCCTTCGGCCTCAGCTCCTCGCCAGGCCGCCGTGGTGCGCGCCGCCGCCTCCTCCTCTCCTCCTCCTCCTCTTTCTCTCCTCCTCCTACTACTTCTCTCCTCTCCTTCTCTCCTCCTCCTTCTCTCCTTCTTTCCCCCTCCTTCCTTCCTCCCCTTTCTCCTTCCGTCCCAGCCCTCGGACAGGAGTGTATGTATGGGGGGGGGTCGGCTTTGCCCCCAGGTCTCCTCCCAGGCCCGGCCCCGGCCCCCCCGGGGCCCCGCCGCCGCGGCGGG
>JAJPUD010008622.1:13642-53527 GCA_023553655.1 Myrmecobius fasciatus | reverse complement strand
GGGGGAGGCTCAGGGCCTAGGAGCCCGATTCATCTGGTCCAGGCCTGGGGTTACTGTGGGTGGACGTGAGTGTGAGTGTGTGAACGAGCTGAGGGTTGGGAGTAGGGGGGAGGGTTGGGGGCCGCAGCCGGAAAGATGAAGCCAATTAGCATTTTGATTGCGGGCCGGGGGCAGCCTGGGGGAAGGGGGGCGCATCTGGGCAGAGCCGCCTCATTACCGCCCACCAGCCCCCCGGGGCTGGGACCCAGGCGCCCCTAGCTCTCACAGCTAGCCGCCTGCCCCCCCCCCCCGTCTGTTCTCCTATCCTTCTGTCCTCGAACCTCTTGCTGATACCTCTGCTCCTCTCCTCTCATTCCCCTATCCTCCTCTTCATTCTTTTGTCCCCTAGCTCTGTGTCCTCGATCCTCTATCTCTGTGTCCTAACTTAGCTCTTTCTCTCTTTCCCTCCATCCTTCTGTTCCTCAGTTCTCTCCAAGCCTCTGTGCTGTCCATCCCTCAGATCTCATACTTCTCCTATCTTTCTAATTCCTTATTCTTCTGTCTGTTGGTCCTTCTGCTCTTCATCTTTCTTCTTTCACTGTGCCCACTTTCTTTTCCTCTGTACTTCATCTTCCATTCCTTCAACTTCAAACAGGCTGGTTAGAGCCTACTGCATGCAAATTTTCTTTCCCTCTTTAACTACCCTCCCATCATTACTTCTTTGTCTTTCAAATTACTCTCTCCCCATTTATTGGAGCCTCTGTCCCTCTCCTCCACTATCTCAAAGTTCCTCTCTATCTGTGGTCATCTTCATTTCTCTGTCACTTCATCTCTTTTCTCTCTGTACTCCTCTGTGTCTCTGTTCTTCATTCCACTCTTACTCATTTGTGTTCACTGAGCCTGCATATCTCAGACCCCTTTATCTGTATCCTTACCTCTCTCATCCCATTCTCCAGTCCTGTCCCTTAATTTCTGTCATCCTATTCATCTATCTGTCCCTCATTTTTCTGTTGTCAAATCTCTGTTCTCTTACCAATTCTTTCCTGGCTTCCTTTAAATTCCTTGTTTCTGTCTCTAGCCATCTACTTCCATAAATTCAGTCCATTTTCTCTCTGTGACCCATATCTGTCTAATTCTCTCACTGTTCCTCTATTCCCCAAGCTCTTTCTTTTTGTTCTTCCATATCTATCCTTGTTTCTTTCCATCTCTTTCCTGACCTACCCTCCATCTCCATTATCTCATTCTTCTTTCCCTCTTCTCATCAGTGACTGGATAATGAGGTATGGACACATGTGTGTCAACTCCCTCCCCCAGGGAACACTTGGGATAGCACGTGCTTGGTGAGCCCCCTGAGTCCCTGACCCCCGCTGGGGATGGGCAGCCGGCACTCGGGCAGGACGGACACAGCTGGGCTTAGGGCGCTGCCATCAGCCAGAACAGCCCAAGCCCAGCACACATATGCGGCCCCAGGTCAATTATCAGGCCCCACCTCCAAGCAAGGCTCCATGACAGAACTCACTCCGACTCAATTACTCAGACCCCATCCCTTTTCCCTACCTCAATTATCCAGGTGGTTTACCATTCTTGCTTCAATAATCCAGTTCTCACTCCAATCTCTTACTGACTCAATTGCTTGGCCAGACAAGACAAAAAAGGAAAATGTTTAGAAGGGCTACAGTATATTGATGCACTGTTAGTGGAACTGTCTAACCTTTTAGGAAAATAATTTGGAACTATGCCCCCAAAGTAAAGAATCTCTACATGCTTTTTGACCACTACTAGGCCTATATCACAAAGAAACTTTAAAAAGATTAAAAAGGGGTAGCTGGGTGGTGCAATGGATAGAACACTAGCCCTGAAGTCAGGAGGATCTGAGTTCAAATCTGCTGTCAGATACATAACACTTTTCTAGCTGTGTGACCCTGGGCAAGTCACTTAACCCCAATTGCTTCAGCCAAAAAAAAAAATTTAAAAATTCAAATGTACAAT
This sequence comes from Myrmecobius fasciatus, assembly GCA_023553655.1. NCBI lineage: Eukaryota > Metazoa > Chordata > Mammalia > Dasyuromorphia > Myrmecobiidae > Myrmecobius > Myrmecobius fasciatus. Next base: position 51,559 of record JAJPUD010008622.1, on the reverse strand, counting down.
TAAAATTTATGATAGCTCTCTTTGTAATAACTAAGGTACTAGAGATTGGGGAATGCCTAAACCAATTGTGGTATATGAATGTAATGGAATACTATTTTGCTATAAGTAATAGAGAAAGGTGGTTTTAGAGAAACTTGAAAAGACTTGAATCAACTGATGCAGAATGAAGTGAGCAGAAAACCAATTATTTATACAATAAAAAACTGTAAAGAAAACAATTTTGAAAGACTTAAGAACTCTGACTAATGTGATGAACAACTGCAATTTTAGATGATTGCTATTGAAGCATGTTATTTATCTCTTTAAAGAAAGATGATTAGCTAAAGTTGCAGAATGAAACATACTAAAAAATTTTTTTGACAAAGACAGTATGAAAATTTTTGTTTAACTAGGAAAATTTATTGCAAGAGTTTTGTTTTTATATTTTATCACTTAGGCAAGGTTGGGAGATGGGGACTAGGGATAAAATAGCCAAAAGGAGTGAGTGAATCATTGAAGCATGAAAAAAACAAACAGAAGAAAACAGAAGGAAGACCAGAAAGAATCACAGATGAACAGAACAACTTGGAAAGTTTCATGTTGAATTTATTATATTTTAAAAGAAAAGCAACATGTATATAATAGAGATTCATTGTTCCATGTTTTCTTTTTCTATTCCATGCATGTGAAAATGCTCATTTTATTAAATACTTGTTAAATTTGGAATAAAAAATAAATTCTTTAAAAAATACTCCTGAAAATTTATAAAATTTAAAGGTTTAGAAAAAAATCCTGACTTCTGAGTTGCCACTCCTTATTCAATTGTGTAAATCCTGAATTCTGTCCCAGGACCAATTATTCTGGTTTTGTCCCCAGCTATTGGGACACAGCTCAACTCAGTTTCCTAGACTATGCTTTATTTGTCCTTATCCTTGACAGTTTTCTATCACTGACCCTGCTACCATTCTCTGGGAATTTTAATTTCTAATGTAGTTAATAAGTTGTCACACAGAGACCAAATCCCCTGGCATTGGCCTCTCACAGATTGATTGATGCTACCTGCCCCTCATTTTCCTCCAGAGCCCTTCTTTTACTTCCCATACCTCTGTTGCATGGGGACATTGAAAGAGAGATAGGCATGAGAATTAGGAATTGGGGAAATAACTATTGATTATAAATTTCCTGTCTCTAGAGATGTTCAATAAAGGACTGGATGTGTCTTTGTCAAGGAAGCTATGAAAGAAACATCTAGAATTCTTGGAAATACTGACAAAACTCAGTTTTCCATTTGTAGACTTTCCACCTAATACAAACTCATTTCTCCCTCTTAGGAGCCAATGAGGTGGCTTAGTGTCCTAATGGGCAGAACTGGAGGTTAAGAAGAAGATATAGGCATGGATTCAGCCTTTCTACTAAGATCATAGAATTTAGAGTTGAAAGGAAGGTCAGAGACTATGGAATCTAACATCCATATTTTTTAAAAGAGTAAACCGAGATTGAGAGAGTGGAAGGGACTTAGCTAAGGTCAAGCAAGTAGTTAAAATGTCAGAACTTGAACTCAAAGCCATATCTTCTAATTCCAAATTTAAAGTCATTTTCTCTATGCTTCATTTTCTATTTCTGTCTGTCTTTATATCTCAGGCTCTGTTTTCCTCTGGGTATACCTGTTTGTTTCAGTCAAGCACATTCTGGTGGATGTATATATTATTGTACAGATCAAGAAAATAACTAGACTTGGGGTTTTGTTCCTGGTTAACTTAACCTGGATCCAGATGGATAGAAATCTAGACTAACTTGGCAGTTATTCCCTCAATAGAATCATGAATTTGAAAGCTCACATAATAAAACAGTACAAGGGTGCAACCAGCTGCCTTCCCGTCATTGGAGGTCTTCAAACAAGTTGGATGAATCATTTAGGATGTGGTAAAGGTTATTGCTTCTGCTCATGTATGTTTTGGACTAGATATCTTTTCAGTTGCTTTTCATCCCTGAGACCTTTTGGATCACTCTGTCTCTGTTTCTGTGTATCTGACCTTCCCAGACCTCAATCCAGAGCCATATATGCTCATCTTGAACTCTTTCCTCTCCTTGATCTTTACCTCTTAGTCTTTCAGAGTCCCATGCCCCTATCTTCTTCCTTTTATCTCTTTTCCTCCTCTTTCTAGTCTCTTTCCCCCTTCCTTTTCCTTTTTGATTTTCTTCCTTTCTCTTTTTTTCATTTTCTTCTTCCCACTTTTATTTTTTTCCTCCCTTTCTTTCCTCCTTTCTTCTTCATTTTCTCTCTCTTCTTTCTCTCTTCTTCCTTCTACTCACTACTTCCTCACTACTTCCAATGGAAAAGAGCAATAGGTATGAAGCTCATGGTTATTTTACCTTTTAAGGATAAGGACAGGTATGGACAAACTTGCTGAACAGGGGCTTGGGATTTGTATGGGGAAAAAAAGCTTTGCTTTTTCTTTCCCTGGCTGATACCAGTTTTAGATAGCAAATGGAGGGAAACTCACTCCTGTAAAGTTTAGAAACTCTTGATGCCTTGGAAGCTTCAGGGATGCCTCAGACATTGGTGAGGGGGGGGAGAAAGGAGAGTAGGTAGGAGGAAATGTCCCTTGGGATAGGAATAACTTTATTGAAGAATAACGCCCCTTTGTGTGGGAGTGGCTTGGATTCCCTAGGGTTTTATGTGAAATATCATGACAAGTGCTGCTATTTGGTCATGGTGATAAAACTGGGTTAGTGGTAGGGCACACTGGGTAAGAAAAAGCACATGTGAAGCTTCGTGAGCCATATAAGACTGGATAACTCTGTTCCTCACATTTAGCTTGTCTAAATTGGAGCTCCTTATTTCTCCCCCAAACCTTCCCTTTCTTCTTTCTGTTGATAATACTAATATTATGTTGGTAGTCTCCTAACTAAAGAAGTCTCCTTTACTGACTTTCTTTCATCTTTTTATCCTTAAGTGTGCTCTTGTCCTTGGCATGTCCCCCAAATTCTCTACTCATTTCTTTCCCTTAGCACCAACTGAGAAATTCAAACCACTGTTTCTGAAAGTCCTCATCACAGGGCCAGCCCTAATAAAAACACTGATACTTTACCATTAAGAATCTCTAAAAAATATTATTATAAGACATCAGTGTCCTAAAAAACCCCCACACATTTACAGGAACTCACCCCATATATTTCAAAGACTGAGAAAGAGTTCACCTGCTTTCCCAGATCTCAGTGCTGAACCACTCAAACAGCAAGTCTCGGTTTCACCTCTAATGCTGGCCATGGTGCTGACTTTATCTCTATTAAGTATTACTAACGTATACCAGTTTCTAGGTAGCTAGGAAGACTTTTCTCCATAAATTCAAATCTAGCCTCAGACACTCATTAGATATGTGACCTGGACAAGTTCATTAATTCTGTTTGACTTGGTTTCCTCATCTGTAAAAATGAATTAGAGAAGGAAATGGACAACCTGTATCTTTTGCCAACAAAACCTCAAACAGAATCATGAAAAATAAGACAATACTGAAACAACTTAACAACACAAACCATCTTATAAGATCCTGGCTCCTTCCTTTTTCTTCCTAGGAGTAGGGATATATGATTTGCCCTCCTTATATATACTAGAGGAGAAATTGCTCACATGATAAGATACTTTACAGATCCTGAGTTTTACTGAAGAAATTGATCATGTTTTAATTAACATGTATTAGACTTCCTACCATCTAGGGGAAGGGGTGGGGGGAAAGAGGGAAAAATTTGTAACAGAAAGTTTTGCAAGGGTCAATGTTGAAAAATTACTCATGCATATGTTTTGCAAATAAAAAATTTTAATTAAAGAAAGAAATTGATCATGTTTAATCTCGAGAAGATTGGCTGATGTGGATTAAATATTTGAAGTGAAGTCATATGGAGGAGGAGGAGGAATATAACTTATTATGTTTGGCTCTTGAGGTGAAAACTAGGGACAGTAGGTAGAAGTTACAAGGAGGTAAACTTATGTTTGAGATCAAGAAAAACTTTCTAACAATCAGGAACTGTGCAAAAGTGGAATAAGGTGCTTTGAGATGTGGTGAGTTATTTTTACTTGAAGATCTCCAAGCAGAGGCTGGGTTGCTTGTTAAATACATTACAGGAAGGATTCCTTTTATGTAATATGTTGGGTTAGATGGTCTCTAAAATCTCTTCTGACTCTCAGTTTATGTGATTCTATATAATTGCTTGTATTTTAATGGTTTTCTGTTGTTGATCAAACATCTTTTTTTTAGTACTGGCTATCCTGCTTATCTGAAAGCCTGCACTGCATACCTTAAGAGTCCCACGTTGAGAATTTTCTTCTCATCTCTTTTTTCTTGCTTTTTTTCTTAAAGGGTGATTAATGGCTGATAGCAACCCCAGCCCCAGCTGTATTTTAAGGATTTTGCCAGAAGTAGCAGATTGCTAATAGTTATATGGTTGTATGGTCATCTTAATGAAGTCCAGCAAAACTCCAGGTATATAATATGTTGCTAATTGATCTGTTATGTCCTTAATTCTTCTGAAAGACCCCCATAAGCTCCATTTTCTCTCAGGAATAAGGTGGATCTTGCTAATATGAGTTAACATGGAGCAATCACTTGCCCTAAACACATTCCCAGCACAAATATAGATGCTTATGAAGGTACATTTAAGAAGTGAGCAGTTTGACTGTGGAAAGGAACAGAAAAATACTTTTGCATGAAAAATATGAAATAAGTCAAGCAGATAAGTAGTGCAAGAATAATATATTGGACTGTAAGTCAGGAAGACCGAGTTCAAATTCTGCTTAGACACCAGCTTTGTAACCCTGAACAAATCAGCCATAGTTTCTTCCTGTGTAAAATGTCAATAATAATCATACCTGCCTTGCAGCATTATTGTGACACTCAAAAGAAATAACATATATAAAACATAAACTTTCCTCTCTAAAAATATTATTTGTTATATGGAATGTCTCTCTAAAAGGGAGAGGAAGGGATACTTGGCATAATTATGATAATGTAAAAAACAAAAGATTTCAATAAAAACTCATTTTTAAAAAGAAATAGATTGCAGACAATGTAAGGCAATGCCTCTTTCATAGATAAATAGTTTGTTGATTAAATGGTCAGGAAAGAACTTTGTTTAGTTAAAAAGTGCTAAGTTCCATGTGTAAATGAAAATGATTTTCCAATAGAATATAAATTTAGTTTCCCAAAAGGACAGAAAATAGGTTTCTGCACTAATAAAAACACCTAAATCACCTTTTAAAGGATATAAAGTGATTCCCCTTTTAAAGGTGAATGGTTTGATTCTGAAAAAATGGTATGAAAATGATTTTATGCACTTCAAACATAAACTGAAAGTATAAAGAAACACAGATTTCAGAGATGGAGACTGTTAAGAGGACCAGAATGGCAGAAGATACAAGGTATTGTGGTCCCCCAGCTCATTTCTGTAAGAGATGATTACAAAGTGATTGTTAGCTTAATAACGAACAGAACTGGGGAGTTTGTGCCTCTTTTACCTCATGAGTGAAAGGTGAGTCACTGATTACTAAAAAGCATTTATTTGAACCATTAAAAACAGTGAAGTGATGAAGGAAAATCTGGTAGGAATGGTCAACAATAATATTCCATCACATTCACATACCATAACTTATCCAGCCATTCTCCAACTGATGGGCATCCACTCAATTTACAGTTTCTTGCTGCCACAAAGATTTTGCACATGTGGATCCCTTTCCTTCCTTTAAGATCTCTTTGGGATATAAGCCCAGTAAAAAGGGTATGCACAGTTTGATAATTCTTTGAGCATAGTTCCAGATTGCTCTCCAGAATGGCTGGATCCATTCACGGTTCCACCAAAAATGTATCAGTGTCCCAGTTTTCCCACATCCCCTCCAACATTCGTTATTATCTTTTCCTGTCATTTTATCCAATCTGAGAGGTTCGTAGTGGAATCTGAGAGTTGTCTTAATTTGGCCTAAATCTTTCATGAAATATTTTATTGACCCCACTTGCTAAAAGTGATCTCTTCCTTTTCAGATTTTTAACAGTACTTGCTTGCATTTATTGCATCAAGCATAACTTCCCTGAGAACATCTCCCTTCTGGTTCAGGCAGAAACATTTCCTGTCATTTTTAGAAGAGGATTTTAGTTTTCCAAAGACTCTAATATTTTGACAGAAAAAGTGTGGGGAGGGGAAAAAGGAAGAATCTTTCAGTCAGGACCTCCAGGAAGGGATGGAAATACAAGGGAGATAGCAGAGGGGCTAAGTACGAGTCCTAAGTGGTCAAGAAGTGGTTCAGGCATCTCTGGGTCTCTGCTAATATATAGCAGGTCTTCTTTGGGCCTCAATGCAAAGTATAGTTAATATGTTCTATGTTGAAAAAGATACTGACAAATTAGAAGGCTAGACCAAATCTAATAAGATACAACTTATAAGAAATAAAGGTGAAGTGTTACATTTGGGCTTAAGGAATCAATTATGTAAGCCATAGGTTGGGAGTACAACTGATTACAACAGTTTTGGTGGACTACCAGCTAAATTTGAGTCAACTGTGTAACATGGTGGCCAAAAAAGAGCAAAATCAATTTTAGATTTCATATAGAAGGGTACAGTGACCAAAATAATAGAGATTTTACGAAACAGTAGTCTTCAGACATTTCTGTTCATGTACCTATTTCTGTCAGCAAAAAAAACTTTGAGCATGCATCCCAAATACATGCATATTTATTTACAATTTATAAATTACATTATAAAACATGCACCAAAGATGCATTTTAAAAGATGAAATAAAAATTTTCTTCTCCTCTCCCTGCCCCCTCTCCTAGATGACAAGCAATCGAATATATGTTAAACATGTTAAAATATATTAAATCCAATATTTATAAACATATTTATACATTATGTATATACATATACACTTGCATAAAATAAAGAAGAATGAAATGAGCAGAACCAAGAGAACATTGTATATGATAACAACAATATTGCTCAAAGAATAACTTGAATGATTTAAGTTATTCTGAGTATTATAAATATTCAAATAATTTACAAAAGATCCATGAAGAAAGATGCTATCCACTTCCAGGGAAAGAACTGATAACTAGAAGTATGCATAGTATGGTTATGTGTGTGTCCATGTGAAATGGTGGCTTTTTCTAGTTTGGATTGGGAAGGAAGGAAGGGAGACAGTATGGAACTTTAAATGTAACCAAAAAAATCAAATTAAATTAAAAATTAAAAAAACCAAGTTTTTTAAGTGCGTAGCTATAAAAATTTTTATATGTGACATCCTGATACAATGCTCAGCCATAAAAGCTTAGTTTTTTAAATGACCTGTTAAATAAGATGGCTTCCTACAATTATTAGCAAGTATATTAAGATGAAATATGCATTTAGCACAGTTCCAGATATAGAGAAAATATTTAATTAATTCCTATCGACTAACTGGCACTTAAGGCAAGGCTCATGTAAATGATAGCAGATGAAAATTTAGATTTCTAAAATTCTTGATCATTTTGAATTTTGTGGGGCCAACCTCTTATCTGATCTGATTAAATCATCATTTTAAAATCACAATGTGGCTGAAGAAGAGTTAAAAGGAAGAAAAGTGAGAACTCTTGTTTTTTTGTTCATCTGGGATTCAACAAGTATGATCTTCAATCTGGGATTTCTTTGCAAGAATCTTTCAAGTCATCTGTCCATTTTGTGAAAATTAATTTAGTTAAAATTAGATCATAATTCATCATTTAACTGAGCTCACATCACAAAACATTAATAATGAATGAGCAAGGGCACAACTGTGTTGTGAAATCCTTATTCTTTCCTCAGGATACTTGGTGTACCATATCTGATATCTGACCACATAATAGATACAATGATCAAGTGAGAGCACCAGTATCAACTTTATATATTAAATATTAGTACTTTTATAAAAAATAAATTAGATTCTCCTCTCTCTGTACCCCAAATCTTCTTAGTTCTAGTGCCTACCCTCTATCAGTTATTTCCTATTTATTTTGTATATAGCTTATTTATATATATTTATTTGCATCTTGTTCTTACCATTAAGGGACAGCTAGGTGGTGCAATGGATAGAGTTACTAGGACTGGAAACAGGAAGACATCATGTTGAGTTAAAATCTGACCCAAGACCATTAGTAACTGTATGATCCTAGGCAAGTCACTTAATCCTTTTTGCCTCAGTTTTCTCATCTGTAAAATGAACTGGAGAAGGAAGTGGCAACCCATTTTGGTATCTTTAACAAGAAAACCTCAAATAGGGTCATGAAGAGTCAACCACTATTGAACAACAACTTCATCATTAGATTGTAAGCTCCTTGAAGGCAGGCTCTATCTTGTCCCTCTTATTGTATTCCCAATACTTAGCACCATAACTGGCACAGAGTAAGCGTTTAATAAATGTTGATTAGGGTGGCATCTATCCTGCTTTGGAGATCATTGATGTAAACATGTAGACTATTGCAAGATTGTTATTGTTGTTGAGTAGTTTAAGTTGTGTCCAACTTTTCATGACCCCATTTGGGGTTTTCCTGGCAAAGGTATTGGAGTAGTTTGCCATGTCCCTCTCTATCTCATTTTACAGATGAGGGAACTGAGGCAAATCATTAAGAGATTTGTTCAGGGTCACACAGATAGGAAGCATCTGAGGCCAGATATGAATTCTGGTCTTCCTCACTCAGATCTAGCTGCTCTTATTGCATTATTAGTATCCATCTTTAGGATGGAAAATGCCATCTACATCCAGAGAAAGATCCAAGGAGTCTGAATTAGGATCAAAGTATACTATTTTTGCTTTTTGTGTGTTTTTAACTTTTGTTTTGATTTTTCATAAACATGACTAATATGGAAATATATTAAAAATGATTGTACGTGTATAACCTATATCAGATTGCTTGCTGTCTTGGGGAGAGAGGAGGTAAAGAAGGAATGGAGAAAAAATCTCAAAAAGATCTCAAAATCTTACAAAAGTGAATGTTGAAAACTAAAAATGTAATTGAAAAAAATACTATAAAGTGAAAAAAAATTTTTTAAAAAGAAATGAATGAATGCCAAGGGAAAAAAAAACTAGTGCCAGTCTTAATTTAATTAATCTCAAGAAGTCCTTAAAGTACTTGTATAGTAAAGGTTTGTGCTTGATAAATACCCAAAGAGATCTGTAATCTCATTCATTTGTAAGTTCTTTCCATTGATGCAGATTGTACCTAACCATGATATACATCCTGTGGGACCTTGGTCCATATCTCCCCATAAGTATTCCAAAGGGGATTTATCCAAAGGATAGAAACCTTCCGTACTTCTCCCAGACATTGTGAAGTACCAGTAAAGCACTCCAGTTGTTTACCTGCCATTCTTATCTTTGCTACAGAACCTGTCCATTTTCTCTTCCTCTCAGAGTTCCCAGGTTTCAACCCTTTTCTTCTTTGGATGCCTCATTGGTTCTATGTTACAATCTACTCATACCCATTAAGTGTTTCTCCATTGTCCTCTGTGAAATATTTGTTTTTAATCCTTTGGAGACCATTGTATTTCAGACACATAATGACATTATTAAATGTTAGTATTAAAAGATAAACCTTAACTTCCACGAAAACTCTAAGGTGATTAAAGAAGCTTTGTGATTTCCTGAAGTTAAACCTACTCCTATTCAACTCTGCTCCCAAATCATTGTCTGGTTCCAACTAACTATACTATGTGGTCCAGATACATAAACATCAATAGACATAAATATTTCCTATAAAAAAAAAGAAAAAAGGACTGCATTTGAAATAGTAAATCCCAATTCCATACTACTTGTTTTAAAATTTTAAATAGCTTTTTATTGATTTTAACACAGCCTTAGTTTCCTCCTGCAATTTCACTTCCCCACTTCCAGAAATCCATTCCTTAAAACAAAAAATTTGTTTAAAAAAAAAAAGAAAAAGAGGAAGAAGAAAATAAAAATTAAACAAACCTGATCACTACTGTGAAAAAAAAATCTAATATACATTCTTATAGAATGCTTTCACTACTGTAAAGGAGAGGGGGGAATATCTTCTTATATCTCTCCTTTAAGGCCTTGATTGCTGGGTCATTTTGTAATAATCCTTTTTACTTATTTTGTGGTAGTTGTTCTTTCTAATTATATTGCTGTAGTTATCGTATATTGTTTTCCTGGCTCTGCTTCTTTCACTTTTCATCATATTGTGTCTTTCCATGCTTTTCTGCATTTGCCCTTTCAAATTACTTACATAATAGTTATATTTTGTTACATTCACATACACCAACTTGTTTAATCATTTCTTCAGTTAATGGGCATCTCTTTTATTTCCACTTCCTTTCCACTACAATAATTGCTGGTTTTTGTGGAGACTTTCTTCTGTAATAATGGCTTCCTTGGGGCATATATCTAGCAGTAGAATCTCTGGGTCAAAAGGTGTGGACATTTTAGCCACTTTATTTACAACACTAGATTTTTAAAAGTATATTTGAATTTTAACATGTTAGTGCCAACATTACCCTGCTGCTCTTTTCTTCCTTCTACTGTTTTTTTGTTTGTTTTGTTGTTGTTGTTGTTGTTGTTTTTTATAGCCTACTAAAAGTCACATTGACATTGACTCTTGGGAAGTTTTGCTGTCCCAACCAAAAAGAGGTTGAAGGATCCTCTTCCTTCATTTGGGAAAATTTGGGAAAGGGAGAATGATCTTTTGAATATAGAAGCCATTTGAACAGCAGTCAGCCTGAAAGGGGATGAAACAAAGGTTAGCTTTAGCCTTTTGAACGCACCCTAGATTTCCTACCCAGCAACCAATCAACAATTCATGTCTTCATTATGTGGTTAGCAGACTGGAACCAATTATGGTATATCTACTCATGCTCCAAATTGGGGAGCAGGGCACTTCCATCACATATTATCAATGTCCTTCCAGAAACAGCTCCCCAGCCTCTTCTGTGTGAAAATTACAGCCCTACTCCTTACACTTAAAAAACAAAGAAGGGCTCCAATGTGAAAACAGTAAAGAAAAACCATCTGGAGAAGCAGACTTAACTAACTCATCACAAAGTTGAAGGGTAGAACAATATTATACTGAGGAAAAAGAAAACACATGGCTAAGAAATAAATACAAGCCCAGGATAACTAATAATAAGAACTACAAAACAAACCTGAAGTTTTATATTACATCCTACAAATTGGTAAAAATGACCAAAAAATGACAATACTTAATAATAGAAGGATTGCAGTATGATAGGCACAGTAATACATTGTTGGTGGATCTGTGAAATAGGACAACCATCTTGGAAAGCAGTTTGGAACTATGCAACTAGAAATGATTAAAATATCTATATCTTTTGAATTGTAGACTCCGTTACTGAATTTATGATCTAAAAGAGTCATCAATAAGAAGAAAGTCCTCATATACACTGAAATACAGCATTACTTTTAGTGATAGCAAAGAATTAGAAATAGATGTCCATCAACTGGAGAATGGCTGTATTGTGGTAAATTATAGTAAATGAATGTAATAAAATATGATTGTGCTGGAAAAAAATGTGTGTGATGAATGCAGAAAAGTATGGAAAATCTATATGAAAACATGATGCAGCCAGGTAAACAACATACACAATAACTACAATGTAAATGAAAAGAACAACCACACACATATCACCCAAAAAGTGAATGAATTATCAAAATGACAAAGGTCCAGCAGAACTCAAATGAAAGGTCACCCTTAGAAACACCACCTTGTGGAGGTTGGAGGTTCATAGAGGTTACACATTGCACATGTTTTTAAACTTTTTAAATATATTGATCAGTTGTGTTGATTTTTTCTTTCTTTCTTAAAAAATAGTGTCATATAGAATATCTCTTGGGGTAGGACAAGGGAAGGGATACATGGGATACTATAGTGTTGAAAGAAATAGAAAATATAAATTAAAACTTATTAAAAATAAAACAAAATAAATGAAATCATTTGCCCAGAAAATTAAAAAAGAAATATGATGTTCTTTCCAAAAGGAGGAAATATCTGGTTCTCCTCCAAGGAATTATGATGCAGATTCAGACTTGTAGATTATCCAGTAAGGGTTGGATCTGTTAACAACAATAGAGATGTCATCCCAGGGCATGTATGCCAGGATGTGATAGTCAGCTTCTCAAGATTTATTATATTGGATGACTATGAGTTCTGATGATTCACCTGCTAGAAGACTCTGGCAAGAAATTGGGGACCTTAGGGGCACAAGTGATTTGCACAGCTGAACACTGAAGACAAGAGCTTCAGAGGACAGATTTGGAATGCGAACAGCTGGTTTAAAAGATGTTATGAAAAAACAGATCTGGATTTCCTCATCATGTCTTAAATGGAAAAAATGCATCCCCAAGCCAAGAACAGAGTGAACTTAACAAGGGCTAATAAAAAACCCGACAACAAACCCTCCCCCCCCCATTTAACTGGAGTTTTTTCAACCTATTCATAAGGACTTTAAACTTTAAAAGTGTGACACTTTCACTTAGTGGGACCTCTCTTATTCATTCATAAACACAGCCATCTTGGGGTAAATATCCATCCACTCCAAGGAGTTTTGATTAGCTCAGAATGCAATATAACAATCAGCCACCAGGTGGCACTCTATTCGAATGCTCAACTTTGCCTGGTTATTAGGTGCAAAAGCACATAGCATACACTACTTTAGGGTATTTTAAAAATTAAGAATTAAATTTATGACAGGATTCCGATCTCTAAAGTTATTGGAGTCTTTTGGGGGCAAAGACTTAGTCTTCCCTGAAGATCTAACTAGTTTCAGTGTGATATCATAATTCTCTGAGAGTAGATGATTAGAGAATATTTGTTGTATTTATAACTAAAAACAGGAGTGGAAATGTATTTTTATTTAATCCATTTAGGAGAGAAGCTCCCTTGGAAAAGGACTCCTTAGAGGGAATAGATAGTTTGGGGAAGGCATTTTCTCCATGAGTTAACATTAACATTAGAATCATTCTAATGTTAATTAATTAATGTTTATTTGGTAAATAAAAAAACCCTTTAATTTAGACTTTTTGTCTTTGTTTTACTTCAGTGTGGAATTGAATCTTTTGTTTCACAATTACTACAAAGTGTAAAAATGGAAGGTCTTCAGGTCAGAGAGGATATTTTGATTACTAAGGTCTATGCCTATCTGAATCTTGTCCCAGCAGAAATGCATGCATATTAATATATTGCCTGTGACAAATCTTGTCTAAAACACAGAGCATAAATAATTTTCTTCTTCAGGAGTGATTTCCTCCCTCCCCACCAAACTCCCCACACCCTATTAATGAATGACACAATTCAGCTTTTACATTCTTGGCTAAGAATCAGCATTTATTTATCCCCTTCTACATGCTAATTGTGTCAAGGGTAAAATTTTTCTAAGCTGTAGAATACACCCAGAGTTATACTGGTAAATGTTTTACAATTGACTCTCCTGAAAAAAAAAATGTACACAGAATGCATTTGAAAGTTTAATCTGTACTATTTACATTTTCCACATCAATTTCTTAGTCTAGACAATCAATAAAACAAATTAAGCTTGAGGTATAGCATCTGCACATGTTCAGGGTGTAAATGTTCACACTGAAAATTTGACAATTGGTTCTCAAGATTTTGTAGGAGCTGACTTTAGTTCACTTCTTGGTGCACCCCACTTTCTTAAGGCATGAAGCTCAAAGCAATGAGAGAAATTATTGATTTTTTACTGCACTTCCCATTTAAATATATCCCCCCCTTTTTTAAATGAAAGCAAAATTCAAATAACTATTTTAAGACTAACTCTAGGCTAACTTGATGAATTTACTTCAAATGACAGGGAATACAGCATGAAAATTTCTTAATAGGGTCTGTACAAATAAGATCACATTTGAATTGTCTGATATTAAATCCTTTTAAATAATAATAATAGTCCTTCATCTTTCAAAGCTGCAAAGAGAGCCCTCAACATCTACATCTGCAAAATCCTGTGTTCCAAACTTTTCTCATTCCCTCCCCCTTTATCTATCCCTTCACTCCCTAGACAGCAAGAAATTTAATATAGGTCAAATGTGTTCAGTTCTTCCAAACACATTTCCACATCTATCATGCTGCACACACACACACAAAAATCAGAACAAAAGAGGAAAAAATGAGAGAAACAAACAACAACAATAAAAAAAGGTGAAAACACCATATTGTGATCCACACTCAGTCCCCATAGTCCTCTCTCTGGATGCAGATGGTTCTGTTCACAAGTCCACTGGAACTGACCTGAATCACCTCGCTGTTGAAAAGAGCCACGTCCAAATTGATCATCATATAATCTTGTTGTTACTATGTGGGATGTTCTCTTGGTTCTACTCACTTCACTTAGCATCTGACATTAAATCTTAACAGGAAAACAATCTGTCACCGTTGCCTTTAGTCAGGGTGGATTCATGACAACAGATGATTTGTGTAATCTTGCTGCATTTGACATAAAATGTATGAATTCATAGTTAATCTTTGTGTGAAAGTTTTAATTACTATACTGTATATGTAATTCATAACATCATTCATTTTCCCAAGTCCAATATACAATTATCCCTTCCACATTGTAACTTTCCCCATCACAGTTTTGATATATTATGAGTTGGCAAAAGAAATTAAATGGGAATTTTAAGGGGGAGTTTTGCAGAAGTTACAAACAACACATAAAGACCAGCAGATGACTCAGAGCCTATGACCAAATACTTCACCCAAATTTTACAATATCCTGTAAATATCCCATAAAAGAAAAAGAAAAAGAAAAAATTCAGACTTCTTCTCTGGTATGAAGAAAAGGCCAAACAATTTTACATGGGTTTTTTAGATTGCAGGGGCATTGTACCTCCAACACCCATGTTGTAGAAGGAATATTTATAATAAACTGATTTTCACTCCTCTTTTAAAACAAACAAACAAACAAATCCTGCAACTTAAATTTAATTATCTTATATTTTTTGGTCAGGCAGGCAGTTAACAATGATGATTCAAAAATTAAGAGAGTTGGGGCAGCTAGGTGGCGCAGTGGATAGAGCACCAGCCCTGAAGTCAGGAGGACCTGGGTTCAAATGTGGTCTCAGACACTTCCTAGCTGTGTGACCCTGGGCAAGTCACTTAACCCCAATTGCCTTAGCAAAAAGCAAAAAAAAAAAAAAAATTAAGAGAGTTTCTGGGTAATTTAATAATTTTATCAATAAGGCCAGATATTTATTAATAAAATGGTCATGTGGTTGTCTCTCTTAGACCAAAGGTACCTCATTGTGGTAGGCTTGCAATTTATATGTTCTTCAAAGAGTAAATGTTCCTGAGGCGTATCAGTGAACTCTGATTGGTTAACTTAAGGGGAAGTGGACTCTATTAAGGTTCTTGGAGTGGTGACTAGGTCACCCAAATCTTGATTAAAGACATATCAATTTCTATATCACCTGTCTGACAAAAGGGAAAATCAGCATTTCCCCAGATCTGTCTGAGCAAACACTATAAGCATGCATGCACTCATTGGCCCAAACTTGGAATTTCTTTTACTATCTGATTAGATCTTGGCCTGGGTAAATCTTTTTTTTCTCTTAATAGTATTTTATTTTTCCAAGTACACATAAAGACAGTTTTCAACATTCATTTTTGTAAGACTTTGTGTTCCCAAATTTTTCCCCCCAAGATAGCAAGCGATCTTATATAGATTAAATATGTGCAGTCCTTTTAAACATATTTTCATCTGTCATGATGTTAAGAAAAATCAGACCAAAAGGGAAAAAACCATGAGAAAGAAAACAAACTAAAAATGCTTTGATCCACACTCAATCTTCATATTTCTCTCTTGGATATGGATGGCATTTTCCATCTGGGTAAATCTTTGAGAGAGATTTCCTACACTGGTTGGTTTCTGGGTGAGGAATTAAATAAGGAAAAAAACTTTTATCCTAATAAAATAATTGGTTGTTAAATATAAGGGAGAAAGAATTGATTTCTCACACAATTAATATTTATTAATCATCTACTCTGTGTCAGACACTGCTAAACTCCAAAGAGTAGAAAACAGTGGCAAAAGACAGTTCCTGCTGTCAAAGAGCTCACAATTCAATAAGGGAAACAATATCCAAACAAATATATGTAAAAAAATTATATATAGGATAAATAGGAAATAATTAAGAGAGGTGAGATACTAGAATTAAAAGGGGTTGCGAAGTTTCCTGTAGGAGATGGGATTTCAACTGGGACTTAGCAACAGGTGAAGGTGAGGAGGGAAGTAAGCATAAGGGATAACCAGAGAAAACTCCTGGATCTGAGAGATGAAGTGATTTAATTTTTAGAGCAGTCAGGAAGCCAGTGTTACTGGATAGAAAAGTATATTTTTTTAGTAAAAAGTATAACTTTTATACCTTTTTAAAAAAGTATAATTTAAAAAAAATGAATTTCATAATTACCAACGAACACCAAAATACAAAGAACATAAAAACTTAAACTTTTGTTATATAAAGTTTGTCCTTTTTAAAAATTACATCAAATTTAATAAGTTGGTAACAAGATTGTCCAGTTCATTTCATGTCCATTAATATCCTTATGAAATTCTTTTGTGTGTGTATTTTTAATGCTCTTTTGATTTTTTCCTTTCTTTTTGCATCTATCATTTTCCTACTGAGTCTCCCACCAGCCCCTATGTCTCTAGTAGGTGTAATTCTTCTGTGGACTTGTGTGGATTTCTTAAACCTTATACTACCATGTTTGATTTTTTTTAACCTACTCTGTTACATTAATTAACTTTTCTATTTTTTAATCCAGTATCAAATAGTTTGAATGATTACTATTTTTACATTATACTTTGAAATCTAGTAATTCTAGATGCTCTTCCTACTTTTTTATTTTCCCCATTGTATTCTTAACCTTTTTTCTCTAGATAAGTTCTATGTCTTTTTATAACATTGGTAATTTGATAGATATAATACTCAATTTGTATTTTAGTGTAGGTTGCATCATCATCATCATCATCATTTTTTTTAAAGATAGGGGCATGGTCCAACCATGAACAATTAACTTCTTATAACAACAACCATTATTTACCTTCTTTCATTTTGTAGGGGGAGCAGACCTATGATTTAATTGATTTAAGAAATACCTAGAAAAGAAACTGCTTGCAACAATACAAATTGACATTTGCTCTATAATTTAGGTTCTTAGAGAGTTGTGGAGAGCATGAGAAGTTATCTAATTAACATAGGGTCATAATAGCCAATATGAGTCAGGGGTAGAATGTGATCCTGGGTCTTCTTGGCGCTGAATGGGTTGACAACCAGATATTTTAAAAATCTCATAGTTACTCTCAATGGGTTATTTTTCTTTCTCTGTTATGTATTAATAGAAATATACAAAGATTGATGATTTTTGTGGTTTATTTTATGTTCTCATACTTTACTAAAGTTATTGTTTCAATTAATTTGATTTTTCCTCAATGGTATTTAATTTTTCCAAATACATGAAAAGATAGTTTTCAACATTAAATTTTTTAAAACTTTGTATTTCTTCTTCCCTCCTTCATCTTCCTTCTCCCCAAGACAAACAACATGAAATTTGATATAGGTTAAATATATGCAATCCTTTTAAAGATATTTCATATTTGTTATGCTGTGCAAGAAAAATCAGACTAAAAGAAAAAACCCTAACAACTAACCAATAAACAAAAAGATGAAAATGTTTTCATCCACATTCAGTCTTTATAGTTCTCTCTCTAGATGTGATTGGCATTTTCCATTCCAAAGGGAATTGCCAGATAATATTTTTTAATAATAATAGTTTTTTTAAAACACTTGCAAAGAAAAATTTTTAACTTTCATCCTTGCAAAACTTTGTGTTCCATATAATCCAATCCAATATAGGTTAAACATGTGCATTTCTTCTAAACATATTTCCATATTCATCATGCTGCACAAGAAAAATCAGAACAAAAGGGGAAAAATGAGAAAGAAAACAAACAAACAACAACAACAAAAAAGATGAAAATACACTATGTTGTGATCCACATTCAGTCCCCATAGTCCTCTCTCTGGATGAGGATGGCTCTTTCCCTCACAAGTCTATTGGAATTGTCCAGAGTCACTCCATTGTTGAAAAGAGCAAAGTCCATCACAGTAGATCATTGCGCAATCTTCTTGTTGCTGTGTACAATGTTCTCTTGGTTCTACTCACGTCACTTACAACATTTCATGTAAGTCTCTTCATGGTCAAGTTAATATTTTCAAAACATTTTGTAAACTTTAAAACATTGTATTAAAACTAGTTCTTATCATCATCATCTTGATCTTGTGGTAAGTGAAAGATTTATTGATTTATTAAGCAATGCTTCCCAGTTGCATAACAAATCAAGAACATTCTTTATCAGCTCACCACTGGACCCTGAATCCAGAGGAAGACAGATTTTTATACATTAAAAACAATTAATCAAATAAGACTAATTAATTAAAAGGAAACAATCATCAAATGTACAATATTAGGTAATCTGATTTCTAATTAGAGGAAAGATTGGGAACTTTCTAGTTTGGGAAGGGGAGAGTGAATAAGTATAGTTCCCTGAAATCAGAAAAAAAACCAGATGTCCCATGTCCTCTCAAGTGTCTGTGAACAATCAAAGAAACATGGAAACAATATTTGATCACGGAGCTAGTTGTCAGATTAAACATGTGGATGGTTTTGAAATATGCAATTGTGAGAAATCTCCTTGGATCAGTCTTTGGATCTGACTAGATTTCTAGTCAGTATAACCTAAGTCCTTAATTAAGGGTTTCTAGTTGTCCTTCATATTCAAAGAAAATCAAAATAACATTACTTTGTTGGGATCAATGTACCTGTATAGTCCCTATGAACATTTGGAATGGCTATGCATCTAAAATCATGCATCTCACCTTTCTTTTGAACTACAGCAATTCTTCTTTGCTTATAGAGCAGAATGCCTTCTTGATTCAGGATCTCTAAGCAGCAGGTTGAGGTGTCCAGCTTCTCAGCTCCATAGGGCTAGGTTCAAATAATGCAACAAAGCCCTCTAACAATTCCCAATTGTGAATAATTGAATAAAGTTTTCTCACTAGATCCATAATTGAATAGAAAGGGAACTGAGCTAGCTCCAGAATTTAGTCACAGGATAGAGTCAGCGTGTTTCATTCAATTCCCATTACCACTTGCTGCTCTAATCTTAGTTGTGGATAGCATGAAATTGAAAAATTGATATGGTATCTTGAAAGTGTACATGCAGAAAACACTACATAAATTGATTTCCCAGAGATAATTGCATTCTTTTAATGAGAAAAAACCCCACAAACTTAAAAAAAAACTGTAATATTAAAAAAAATATCGTAGGATAAGTAGAAGCTTATGGGTTGCATGGTTAGTGATGACCTGGGGTTCAGCCCACATCTGAAAAGGGGAGAGTCAAGAAAAGTATCTATATGAACAGCACATCTTCTGAGTGGGGAGAGGCAGGCAGGACCTAAGAGGGCTATTGAGTTTGAACACTCTCTTCTACCATCTTTGAGAGACTAATTGGACTCCAATGACCAACCGGGGCTTGACCTGGGACCTATTGTTGGTCAATCAACAAGAGCGAGAGTGATTTGAGTTTAAGGCATGATTTTAGTCCTTAAACCTCAATATATCTTGGGAGGTTTTAACAATCAAAATTTGCATTCTTTTGGGCTGTGCATCCGCAGATAAGGGTATGATACTCTATGTGGACAGAGGGAAGGAAAAGGAAAGGAAAGGAAGGAAACAAAGAAGGAAAAAAGAAAGGAAGGAAGGAAGAAAAGAAGGAAAGAACAAAATAAGGAAGGAAGGAAAAAATCAAAGAAGCAAGGAAGCAAAGGAAGGAAGAAAGAAAGAAAGAAGGAAGGAAGGAAGGAAGGAAAGAAAGAAAGAAGAAAGAAAGAAAGGAAGGAAGGAAGAAAGAAAGGAAGGAAGAAAGGAAGAAGAAATTAAGAAACTAACTGGCTAGTTCCAGTTGGGTTCCCAGTGGGGCAGCTCCCACTACTACTCACAGTCCTTATTTACCTTGTCAGTAAGTTTTAAACTTATATATATGTGTATATATATATATGTGTGTGTGTATATATATATGTATATATATATGTATAAAGCACTGAGCTCAGCATTCTCTCTGATTTAGCAATCACATTTCCTTGCATATAGATTACAAAGCATAAAGCTGGCTCTATCCCACTGTCATGATTGGAAGTCAGGTTACATTCCTCCCCTAGGCTGAAATTTTTTCAACCCCCTGCAAAAAATAAATAAATAAATCATCCAGAGTAAGCTTGAAACCTGCAGAAACACAAATTATTAGCACTTTAAAACAAGAATGATTTTTCTGGTATACCAGATAACTAACCTATGGTACCATTGAAAACAAATGAGTTTTATCAGATCATTCAATTGATGTGGTATCATCTTGATGGATGCATCAAGAGCATCACTTGACTGGGCAACAGTATGCCTAAATACAAACATATGAACAACTCAAAAACACAAGTAGATTTTATATATATAATTGATATATGTTCCTTGTCTTCTCAATGACTAGGAGAAGGACACATAGGAGAGAATTCAGAACTCAAAGTGTTTTTTAAAATAAATGCTGAAATAAATAATAAATTGATTTTTTAAAAAGTATATGCATAATTATAGTACAAAGCAATTAATTATAAACAATAGAGCAAAGTATGGTTAACTAGCAAAATCAAGCTAGGTAGCCATTCATAGCAATAACATTATCAATTGGCATATATATATATATGTATATATATATATATATATATCTTAACTATCAGTGTCTGTAAAAAACAAACACTTCTATAGCATGGACATTACACAGAATGTAATCAAATGAATACAATGGCAAAATAAGAAACAACAATAATAATAACTATGATTTATGAAGCATTTACAACCCACAGGCACTGTACTAACTGCTAAATCATTTGCTCCTCACAATAGCATTGGGAGATAGGTGCCCTTATTATCCCTATTTTATACCTAAGGAAACTGAGTAAACATGGGCCAAGTGACTTGTTCAGGGTCTTACAGCTAGTAAGTGTCTAAGAATGGATTTGAATTCAGTTTGTTCTGATTCTAAGCCCAGTGCTCTATCCACTGTGCCATCAGATATTAGCTACAAATATTAGTTGGGCATTCAAATATTCAGAAATTAATACATACATAAGTAAACATTTGTAATTACATTCAAGGCATACTTCGTTTGAACGTAGTATTATTGCCTGTATACAACATTTGTTAACTATTTCTTCAAGGCCACTTATTACATTCTAAATTAGTCTTCTGCAGAGATGGGGAACCTTTTTTTCTGCTAAGGACCATTTTGATATTTATATCATTTAAGGGTCATACAAAATTATCAATTTATAGAATTTAAGCAGTGGGAGGTTATTGTATATAGTTTTCTTTTCTTTCTTTCTTTCTTTTTTTTTTTTTTTTTGTT
The DNA here is from genome assembly GCA_023553655.1 of Myrmecobius fasciatus. Lineage (NCBI taxonomy): Eukaryota > Metazoa > Chordata > Mammalia > Dasyuromorphia > Myrmecobiidae > Myrmecobius > Myrmecobius fasciatus. The sequence goes on along the minus strand of JAJPUD010008622.1, from coordinate 30,079 downwards.
GAGACAATCAGGGTTAAGTGACTTGCCCAGGGTCATACAGCTAGGAAGTGTTAAGTGTCTGAGGCCGGATTTGAAGTCAGGTCCTCCTGATTTCAGGGCTGGTGCTCTATCTACTGCCCCATCTAGCTGCCCCCTATATGTAGCTTTTTTTTTTTCTTTTTTAGCAAATCATTTTACCAGCCTTATTAAGGGCTGTGGGCTGGACATTCCCCATTCCTGTCTAGTGACTAGCACTCCTTTCTTTGTTACTAGCTGATCCCTTTGTTCTTTTACTAATAGATAGTATGGGCAGATTATAGACTTGCTTATCTCTGTCTAGGCTGACAGCAGAGGTAGATGAACTCTGTAGATTAAATCTACACCCTAGGGATCTCTAAAGCAGTTCTAGATAAAAGATTTGCCTCTGAATTCAATCCTCCCATCTTCTAAGAGAACCCATGATCTCCTTCACTTCAATTTCAGTGTCCACATCTAGGTCAGAAAACTAATGAATGATTTCTTTTGTTCAACATTCATCACAGTGTGTATCCATCATTTCTCTCCACTAAATTATTTAAAAAATCCAACTAGTTCTCCTACAGGCAATAGGTGATTAGGGTGAATATTTTTGATAGAACTCTTCCATTCCCTGAAGCAATTTTGTAAAAAGGTAAATTGCTTAGTCTCTGAATAGCTATATATAAATTAATTTTCAGTTGGCCAACTAACTTGTGAGTTCCTTGAATGCCACAGTTTCTCAATAGAACTGTCTTCTTATTGAAGATATTGGTAATGTATTCAAACATGTATCTTTCCCCCTGTTACAGATTTTCTGAGGTGATGCAGTGACTGATAGATTTCTCTTAGTAAAGGATGTAATGAATGTGAATAATTGCATTACCACAGGTTCTGGAACATAAGTCAATAGGAAAACCTCATTCTCATTCTCATTCAAACATGAGCAAATTTGATGTAAAGCCATTAGCATCATCCCTGGTGGAATTGTTTAATTTAGTTGTTTAAGTTGTTTAGCATTTAGTTGTTTAAGTTCCAATATGTTCAATGGTATGCAGTTGAAAATTGAGGTCTGATCCTCCTTGTACATGCTAAGTTGTTCAAGACTTTTAGAGATCTTCCTTGAGTAGTTTGTCCACAAAACTTTTTTACCTTTGTCAGAACGAATCCTAGTAGGGAATTTGTATACCAAAAATTAGTTTTCCCATAATAATAGCAACAGAGAATGTTTTCTTGTTTCTTATCAGTCATGCTTGTGTTTCCCTGATGACATGATCAGTTTTCACAAAATTGTGACATATTTTTGCTTTTTCCTTTTAGAGATATAAAGCCATCACAAACAAGTTCCAGATGATTGCTGAGAGTTAGATTTTCCAAATATACTAGGAATGGTAATGCATTTCTTTCTATACATCTGGCATAAATTTCATGCTTCTTGGTGGCATCTCCTGCCATCTTGGGCCAATAAAACCTGCTTTTTAGGGGCAGATAGGTGGCACAGTGGATAGAGCACCAGCCCTGAAGTCAGGAAGACCCAAGTTCACATCTGGTCTCAGACACTTAACATTTCCTAGCTGTGTGACCCTGGGCAAGTCACTTAACCTCAATTGTCTCAGCAAAAAAACAAAACAAAAAAACCTGCTTTTTTTTTTTTAACCAGTTCTTGAGTCTTTTCTTCACTCATATGTCCAAAATCATGCAAGGCATTCATGGCTCTAGGGTGTGTGAAAGCATATTAAGATCTTCCTTTTTAGGTAAAATGGAAACATACAGATATCTCTAGTCTTCCCAGCTTTTTCCCTTTAGGAAAGTGTTTCAAAGATAAAGAACAAAACCTGAGGCTTTTTAAAAGATGAATTAAGAATGTTAGCCCAACTTAAAACAAGAAATATTTTGACTAGTTAAGATAATTGTCTCCCCAACACTTAGAAGGGATGAGAGTTATGATCCATACAAGCCCAGTATAGTCTCTCCCCATTCTGAAGCAATTTTACATAGATTATACATGTCTAGTCATGCAAAACATTTCCATAATAGCCATGATGCAAAAGAAAACACAGACCAAAAACCTTCACTACTCAACAAAAGTAAAGAAAAATTTTTAAAAGTATGCTTCAGTCTGCATTCAGACTTCCCCAATTCTTTTTCTGGAGGTAGCATTTTTCACCACAAGTCCTTTGGATAAGTCTTGGATCTTTGTATTGCTGAGAATAGCCAAGTTATTCACAGTTGTTCATCATAAAATATTACTGTTTCTGTTCTCTTAGTTCTACTTATTTCACTTTGTACCAATTTATAAAAGTCTTTTCAGGTTTTTCTGAATACATGCTGCTCATCATTTCTTATAGCACAAGAGTATTCCATCACAATCATATACCACAACTTATTTAGCCATTTCCCAGTAGTTGGGCATCCTCTAAAATTTTAGTTTTTTGTCAGCACAAAAAGAGCTGCCATATTGTTGTACATATAGTTCATTTTCCCTTTTGAAAAAAATCTCTTTGGGATACAGACCTGATAATGGTATTGCTGGGTCAAAGGGTATGCAATATTTAAATTTTTCTTTTTACAATTCTTTGGGCATAGTTCCAAAGTACTCTTCAGAATGGTTAGATTACACAACTCTATGAATAGTTCATTAGTGTTCCATGATGGACTTTAAAGTTTAATTTGAATTATTAACTTTTTTCCATCACTTTCTTAATTCTAGATATTAACAAAACAATAAATCAGATCTTGATTTATAGTTTGCATAATCCAAGTAATTAATTAAAAAATTAATAATGGGTAAGTCAGTTTGAGCTGACTCCAGTATACCTCTGAGTAACATCAATTCAAACTTGTATTTTATCATAGGGTAATGTTTTCCTTATTTAAGTTTCCTATAAATGTTGCTTCAGATTATCTTCTGGTTGAGAGATGTTTGGGGGAATTATGGGATGGGAGGAAATGGGAGGTCTATGTCAGTTTAGATATTTCTCTAAGCTAAAAATACTTGGGTTGGAATAATGTTAAATTAATAAAAAATTGCTTTTGGCAGACTTGTGCCTAAAACATAAGAGTATAGCATTAATTTTTTTTTCTTAGATAGGCAGTATATTCTTATTTAGCACCTGCTACTTGCTGGTTCTATGTATTGGGATCCACCCACAGTGCCATAGAGCACTCCACTACAGCTCCAGCATCTGCCAGTCAGTTATCTCATCAATAAGATGCCTTCTGTTAACTGGAACTTGGAACTCAAGACGTTTAGCATCACTACCTTGATTTTTTGGCTTGTATCACTTCTCTTACTCCTTCATCAGCCATCTGTTCTCACTGTCAGTCATCTGCAGACAACTGAGGCAAGAAAGATTGGTTCAATGAAATAAGGCTTAAGCACATACATATTTGGTATTCAGTTTGGTAGAAGTTCCAAGCTCTTCGCCATAATTCCATGTGGCTCTCCTCCAGTTCCTTGTGTGTCACAGATTGCTCTCACACTTTCTAGTATTACTGTAGTATTCTGGACAAAGCATCTTCATCCACACTAATTTTTCCACGCCTGTAGTGTATACTGAAATCATAATTGGCAAGTAGTATCTAACTTGGCACTGATCAAAATATCTATCATTATTTATCAGTTGGTACTTAAAGTTTTGCTCCATATGCATAGTCTTTGAACTTCTTAGTGATATCCCACTTTAAAGTCAAGCACTCAAGCTTATGGAAGGTTAAAGAGACTATCAATCAAAGCTCTGCTGACAAATACAGTTAGCCCATGATGATCATTACTTACTTGATATAAGACAGGTCCCAAATTTTCCAGACTGGCATGTGTGTGTTTGTGGAAAAAAAGATTTGCTTGAGTCTGCATGAACCTGATGCATGGATAAAGTAAATAATCCCTGAAAGATCCCCCCCCCATATTTGTCTGTCCATCTTTCTCTAGATTTTAGACAATTTTTACTTTCCTGCCTTTTTGCTTTTGGGTTTCTTTACTCCCATATTTAAGAGTAGGATCATTCAAAGATTTAGCAACAACAAGGTGGTAAAGTAGATACATGCTAGAACCGTGTCAGGAGGACCAGAACTCAAATTCAGCATCAGACACCCACTTACCTCTATCGATCTCAGCTTCTTCATCTGTATGAGAATAACAATATCACATGCTTCACTGCTTTGTTGTGAGAAGAGCACTTTGCAAAGTAAAATAGCATATCAATGCTAGCTGTTATTATTATATTTTAACAAACTTACAATAAATAACTACCAAATACCTTGAAAGTTCTTAAGTCCTTGAGATTGTATGAGTGTTTCCATTTCAGAAGTGCCTTTACCTTCAATGATTGAGTGCTCACACTTTTGTTTTTGTTTTTTTCTTCTAAACATATTTCCATATTCATCATTCTGTGCAAGAAAAATCAGATCAAAGGGGGAAAACATGAGAAAGAAAGAAAAAAATAAGCAAACAAACAACAACAAAGGTGAAAATATTATATTTTGATCCACATCCAGTCTCCATAGTTCTCTCTCTCTCTCTGGATGCAAATGACATTTTCCATCATAAGTCTATTGGAATTGCCTTAAATCATCTTATTGTTGAGAACAGTCAAGTCCATCACACTTGATCACCGTATAATTTTATTGTTACTGAGTATAATGTTCTCTTGGTTCTGCTCACTTCAGTTCATGTAAGTCTTTCAAGGCTTTTCTGAAATCAGACTGCTCATCATTTCTTTTTTTCTTCTTTTTCTTTTTTTGTATTTCTAATAACTTTTTATTTTCCAAATATATGCAAAGATAGTTTTTAACATTCATCTTTGCAAAACCTTGCATTCTAGTTTTTTTTCTCTCTCTCCCTTCCTCCGTTTTCCCAAGAAAGCAAGCAATCTGATTTAGGGTAAACATGAAATTTTTCTAAACATATTTATATATTCATCATGCTGCGCAAGAAAAATTAGATCAAAAGGTGAAAGAAAAAAACATGAAGAAAAAAACAAGCAAACAACCAACAACAACAAAAAAGTGAAAATACTATGCTTTGATCCACATTCAGTCCCTATAGTTCTCCATAGTTTTTCCATTTGGTCAGGGATCAGTGAATTGTATTTTGTGGGTTTCACCTCAACCATATCCTACATTCCACACATTCAATGAGAACATGCCTGTCTTCCTGCCAAGTTTCAGCTTCAAACTATCCTTGCACTCACTCTATTGTTTCTGGGAAGTCTTTAAAGACAAATACCCCCAGGATCTAGTTCAGAGATTTAGTTCAGATTTAGTTCTCTTGCAATATTAACTAGTACTTTTTGATTCTATTCTCTTTTAAAATTTTTTTTGTTGAAGTTTTTAATTTTTTTCAACATTGACCCTTGAAAAACATAATGTTCCAATTTTACCCCCTTCCACCCATCCACTCCCCTAGATGGCATGTAAACCAATATATGTTAAACATGGTAGAAATAAATGCTAAATCCAATATAGGCATATATATTTATACAATTATCTTGCTGCAGAAGAGAAATCAGATTAAAAAGTAAAAAAAAATGAGAAAGAAAATAAAATTCAAGTAATCCACAACAAAAAGAGTGAAAATGTTATGTTGTGATCCACCCTCATTTCCCAAATCCTCTCTCTGGGTGTAGATGGCTCTTTCCATCACAAGTCTACTGGCACTGGCCGGTGATTCTATTCTCTTGTAAGTTTCTGCATAGTATATGTAGATGATCAAAGTGTTCAAGTGTGAGTCCAGACACAATATAATCATAAGGAATTGTTGGTGAGATCAGTGTGACTATTTTGGGGTTCATGAGAACTTCCTTCCCAAGGATCTACTTTGGTCTCCTGAAGCTATAAAAGAAGACATCAACTTTTGGACTATCCATATTACATTTAAAAAAACCTGAGTTCTAAATTCTCTCCCTCCTTTCCTCACCTCCTCCCTCTCTGAGACAGTAAGCAATATGATACAGACTGTACATTTGCAGTCACAAAAATATATTTCCATATTAGTCATGTTGTAAAAGAAAACACAGATAAAAAAGCCCACAAAAAATAAAGTAAAAAAAGCACATGTTTATATTGGATTTGTCATATAATTTAACATATTTAACATTTTTAAAGTACCTGTAATCTGAGGGTGAGGGTGGGGGGAAGGAGGGGAAATATTTGGAACAAAAAAATTTTTGCAAAAGTCAATATAGAAAAATCACTCATGTTCTGTAAATAAAAAGCTTTAATTAAAAAAAATCATATGTTTTGATATGCATTCAGACTCCATCAGTTCTTTCTCTCGATGTGGATAGCATTTTTCATAATGAGTCCTTTGGCATTATCTTGGATCTTTATTGTGAGAACAGCTAAGTCATTCATGGATGATCATCCTGCAATATTGCTGTTCCTATGTACAATGTTCTTCTGGTTCTGCTCACTTAATTTGGCATCATTTCATGTAAGTTATTCCAGGTTTTCCGAAAGCATCCTGCTTGTCATTTCTTATAGTACAATAATATTCCATCACAATCAAATACCACAATTTGTTCAACCATTCGCCAATTGGTTGGCCTCCCCTCAATTTCCAATTCTTTGCCACCGCACAAAAAAAAAACTTCTATAAATATTTTTTGTAAAAACAGTTTTTTTCATCTTTTCATTTCTTTAGAATATAGACCTAGTAGTGGAACTGCTGTATTAAAGGATATGCACAGTTTTACAATCCTTTGGGAATAATTTATGGATATTCTTGTGTCAGGCGTTCATGCCCTCAGTATTCTTAGTCTTCAACCTCTCCAAGGAGTCTCTCCTTGGAGTTCTGTGCCAGTGTTCGCTCTCTCCTGAATGTCCCTGCGCCAATCCCTGGGCTAGAGATTAAATGAGAAATGCTAGAACCTTGCTTTGCTTTTTTGATCCACATTTGAGAAGGTCTCAAAATTGCTGAGATTGAGCCCTTAGTTGGCAACTGACCTCTTAAATTCAGGAGAACTGGAGGCATTTTTAGTTGTGGTTTTTATGTCTGCAGGATCACTATGATCGATACACAAGGGTCACATTTCAAGCACTGACTTGATCAATGCAATAAAATTTTACTTGTGTTCTCAGAGTCTACAGTAAGAGCCTCCTTGAATCAGATTCTGAAAGCACTACCCTCTGCCTCTCCAAAAAAGAACTCAACAATTTCCTGTGCATTGTACAGAATTATAGACAACATTTACATGGGCGACTGCTGATCTTCATCCTCCCCTCTCAAATCTCAAATAAAGTTTGCATATATTTACATTAGGTGATGGCTGGCTGTGGACCTAGGTTTCACTAAGGCTTTCTCTCTTGCTATCATTTATTCATCCTTTGTTCTCCAAGAGGACTAGTGCCTCATGAGGGTAATGGTTCTAAATGAGGCAGAGGTATAAAAAGTCACCAACCTCATTTTCTCCTCCAGAATTATTGGAATCGAGGGGCAAGACAAAAGTCAAGAGAAGTAGTGATGGTCCAGGATGTAGTGGGTGATCTTGGCCTTTTTAAATTAAGGGCTAATGACTAAGGGCTAGCAAGAATTGAGACAAAACATGGCCTGTTTTACCATCACCAAAGTATCAATCTGGGAGGGGAAAATCATCAAAGTTTCTGACCAGGCCAGAAAGCAGTTGCTATTTGCACTTACTCTAAGTTATCAAAACTCAAACAATAAGCAACAGGGCTTGGGCTTGCTTCTACTATTAACCATTCAATGAAAGCCAGAGTGATTTGAGTTTAAAGGCATAGCAAAGTAGCTACAGTTGAATCTAAATCTGTTTAAAAGCCTATTTTTTCAGAGCTACATTTCAGGAAATCACAAATGAAAACTGTAGGACAAATTGTAAATATTTCCAGTTTTTAAAAAAATAAACAAATAGGAAATTTAAGAAACCCAATTTCCAAATTCCAAGATAGCTTATAAAATATAAGCACCCAAAATTTACATTTCTTTGGACAGAGAACCCACATGTAAGGTATGATACCCTAAGTAGAGAAAGGGACCGTGTATAATGGAAAAAAAAAGGAGGGAGGAGGAGGATGAGAAGGAGGAAAAGAAATAGGAGGAGGAAGAGAAGAAGGAGAAGAAAAACAATAAGAACAAGAAATAAGGAGAAGAAAAGAAGAAGGAAAAAAAGGAGAAAAACAAGAAATAATAGGAAATATTCCCCATTCTCAACAACTACTCACAGATTTTGTTTGTCCTTCTTTGTTCATAAAAAGAACCAATGACAAATGCCATTACTCATAAGGGTGATGTCTTATTTGCATATGAATTGGAATTAAGTGAGGCAGAGCTACAAAAGGTCATCAGTCTCATTCTCTCCTCCAAAGTCATTGGAATCAGTGGAAAGACAAAATCAAGACAACTGGTGATGATCTATCTCTCTTACATTCTCTCATCATTTTGTCTGATTCTGATAACTTCCAGTATCTCCAGAAATGCTCTTGCCTATTCAATCCAAGTCTCCCAAGCTAAATGGCATACTTGGTTCATTTCCAGAGGAAATGTCAATTTGGGGTCTATGATATCTGTCTATCACCATGGACACAGCCACAGCCTTAAATGTATTTCTCAATTTAATTGGTACTTTCTGTTTCTTTGTAGAAATATCTCCTACAAAGGCATTAATTACTTTAAAAGGTGGGAAGCCCTCAGAAAACAGCTTCCACCTTTTAAAATAATTCTTCATAATCAGAGAGTGGACATTGTCAATTTCCCCATAATCAGGCAGGACTAGGAAAATTTCCATAGTTGTCTCATCTGCCTTAACATTAACAACTTTAATTGTAAATTCTTCTAAGTCTTTTACTTTTCTGAACAATATCCTTACAATTTTGTCATTTTAAAAATCTGAGACTGCACCTAATAGTAGAAGACCTCTACGCTTTTCAACTATAAATTGGTGACAATATCACTCAGCATCCTCAGTTCTTATCGTTTTAGACATTGCCCACATGGATGCACAGATGTTATTGCAAACAGTAAGAATACAGCATTAGAGAAATAAAGTTCTATTGGATTAATATGTTATGCCTAAACAATATAAGAACACAGCAACAGATATAAATTAAAATCATGAAAATATCAATGAGTTTTTCATGTTCCAACATATAGAAAATACTTATGCATATAGCAATTTCTAAAATTTGCTTAGAGACACAGAGCTTTAGCAAATTCACATAAGGTGGGAAAAGAAGCCAAGCTAGTTTGCATAAATGATTTAATTTTTTAAATTTAAAAGTATAAAGAAATATTAAAATCAAGATAGAGCTTTCCTGAAATATTCTTTGGAAAACAATTCCAGGATGCAAGAAAGAAACAAAATTTTCCTTTCTTCAAGAGAAAACTGGCCCAATGTGACCTAGTTACACTGTTCTCCTTACAATACTTAGAACTCCATCTCCTGATTCTTGAGTATTTTCACTGATCATCCCCTATGCTTAGAATTCTTTCCCTCTTGGATTTCTTGGTTTTCCTTCAGGAACCAGGAAAAATTCTACCTGTTACATAAAGCCTTTTTCAATCCCCCTTAATTCTGGATGATTACACAAAAGATCATCACAATGATTAGTGATTGAATTTATCCAAGCAAATCAGAAAGCAAAAATTAGAGAACTTATACAATTTAGAACATACAAAATAATATACAAAAGTATACAACCTCTTCAGCTGGGAGTGAGATAAGATCTCAGCTCAAATCAGGAGAGGGTAAGATCTCACTCAAGGTGAAGTCTTTTCTTTGAAGTCACTAGAGTGACAAGCCAAAAAATCAGAAACATTTTGAAGAAAGAACTTCCACTATGTGTCAGTAGTTTGCAAAGTCTTTTCCTCTTCCCTTCCTGGAATGTCCACTTGCATTGTATGAATTTGCTTATAGAATTCATAAGTGAATAATACTTCACTTAACAGGAGAAACTTTGGTGCTGCCTCCAGTTATTGATATAGTTTGGCAAATCTTTTGTAAAGCTCCGAATAGGGTTAATTGCAAATAATATGGTGTAAGAGAGAAATGGCAATGTAATACCCATGCTGGGATGCTCACCAACTTGGAATAGAACTCAAGCAACTCCCACAGTTTCAAGGGAGAGGTCCATTCTATACACATAGCCCATGAACCTCTACTAGTGTGCTCTTCATTACAGTAGCTATAAAACACTTCCCCCATGTATAGAAATCTCTTACCTTGAAGAAAAGTAAGAGGGGAAGGGAATATGAGAAGGAGGGAGAGTGATAGAAGGAAGAGAATATTTGGGGGGAGGGGTAGTCAGAAGCAAAATACTTTTGAGGAGAGAGAGGATGAAAGGGGAGAGAGAATAGAATAAATGGGGGATAGGAAATAGTAATTGCGAAAAGAATTTTGGGGGCAAGTTTCTTTGCCCAAGGCCTCATTTCTTATACAAGGAACTGAATCAAATTTATAAAAAATAAGTCATTTTCCAATTGATAAATGATCAAAAGATATGAACAGTTTTCAGATGAAGTAATTAATCTATTTATAGCTATGTGAAAAATTAACTCATTTTTCTGTCTTTCCCTTTTTTAATGATAGTTTTTTTATTTTCAAAATATATGCAAAAATATTTTTTAACATTTACCCTTGCAAAACTGTGTTCCAAATTTTTCTCTTTCTTCCCCCTACCTCCTCCTCTATACAGCAAGTAATCCAATATATTTAACTCATTATTGATTAGAGAAATGCAAAATAAAATAATTCTGAAGTGCTACTTAATACCTATTAGATTGGCTACTAGGTCAGAAAAGGAAAATGACAAATGTTGGAGGGAATGTGGGAAAAATGAGACATTAATGCACTGTTGGTGAAATTGTGAACTGATTCTGTAGAGCAATTTGGAACTATGCCCAAAGTGCTATAAAATCATGCATACCTTTGATCTAGACATGTATCCCAAAAGAAATTAAGAAACAAAAAGGAAAAAGAACTATATGTTCAAAAATATTTATAGCTTTTCTTTTCTTAAGGCAAAGAATTTGAAATTGAAGGGATGCCCATCAATTGGGAAATGGTTGAATAAATTATGGTATGATGGAATACTAATTTGATATAAGAAATGATGCTCTCAGAAGAAGGATGCTCTCAGAAAAAACCTGGAAAGACTTCCATAAGTTAATGCAAAGTAAATTGTACTGTGTACAATGTAACAGCAATATTGTAAGATGATCAGCTGTGAATGACTCTGCTACTCTCAGCAATACAATGATCCAAGACAACTCTGAAGAACTTATGATGAAAAAATGCTATCCATATGCAGAAAAAGAATTGATTGTGTCTGAATATGGATTGAAGCATACTTTTTTTTTACTTTATTTTTCTTGAGGGTTTTTTTGGGGGGGAGCGTGTCTATGTTTTTTTCCCAACATGACTTTTATGGAAATGTTTTTCATAACTTCACACATGCCTTTTCAATGTAGGGAAGTGGGAAGGGCGGAAGAGAGAGAATCTGAAACTTAAAACTTTTACATGTAAATGGGGGGAAATAAAGTATTAAATGAAGAAATATATTTTAAAAAAAATTTCACCATAAGTTTGAGGTTGACTTTCTCATAAATACATAGTTTCCATATGAAAAGTGGACTCAAACTTATAGTACAAATGATAGTGAGGCACACATCCAGGAAACATATTGCCAAGTTTTGAGCTTGTAAAAAACCAGTTTGGTTTGACTGGTAATGTTCCAGCCCCCAAGAATACATGTACGCCATTGCTAAAAAACCCTGAGGCTGGGTATTACTACCACACCCAGCCTCTTCCTAGATTGGCTCAATTAGAACTAAAATTTCTGTTCCTCCCCCTCATTTCTTACTTTTTTATTAGACAACCAAATACCTTTATTTCATTGTTCCTGACTGCTATTTTCCTTATGGCTGTCAGGGAAGTTTTTTATTGGTTCCAGCCAGCTCTTTGTCTGAAATTCTATGTACTTTTGAGCCTCGAGAGGCTCCGTGTCTTAAATTAAGATAGGGAAGAAGTAATAGGGTTCCATGCTCAGAAGCCACCCCACTGGGCTTCCCTCTTCCCCTGACTACACTCCTATGGACTTTCTCCATCATGTCCCAGGAACCTCTATCCTGCAAGATCACTTTGAGCTCATATCACTTTGGGTACTTCTTTCACATCTCTGAAGGGTGGAGAGTTTATACCAGGATCTCCATTTAAGAAGGCTGGCTAGCCAAAGCATCTCTTCATTTCTCCCTAGTTATATTTCTTGAGGCAACTGGGTGGGGAAGTGGATAGTGCTGGACTTGGAGAAAGGAAGGCTCTCCTCGTTAAATATGGTCTCAGACACTTACTAGTTGTGTGACTCTGGGCAAGTCGGTCACTTTCCTCAATTTCCTCATCTGTAAAATGAGCTGGAGAAGGAAATGGCAAACTACTCCAGTATCTTTGCCAAGAAAACCCCAAATGGGGTCATGAAGAGTTGGACAGGACTGAAAAATGATTCAACAAGCACTCCTTGAACATGGACTCCACCATCAGCATGCTCCAAGGAAATCTCTTCATCAGTAAACTCATCATCCTTCAAGATGATATCAGATTTGGTATTCACAACTCTTCAATACTCTGGTTAGCCTCTGCCCTTTTGATTCCCTCTATATTTTTTACTCTTTGTTAGTAGATTTAGCTCTTTCTTTCCCAAGTCTGCAGCAGGCTTTCTTCTCTGATGCCTGTTCCTTGAAGTTGGTTCTTCCCTTAAATGCCGGCTGCTTTTCTGACTGTTCTTGTCTGTAGAATATCAGTTAATCAGTCAGTAGCATTGGGGAAGCATCTATCATATGCCAAGCACTGGGTTGAGTGCTATTAATTGCTCTTTCAATTGCTTCTCAAACTGAGGATGCTCCTAATCCATCATAGCTAGGAATTGGTAGGTCTACAGGTGTTGCACATTATATATGTTTTCAAACATTTAAATTTATTGAGCAGTTGTGCAGATTTTTTTCCTTTCCTTTTTTTGTCCATAAAAATAGTTTTATTATTTGATTCTCTTGGAAGGGGAGGAAGAAGGATCCTGGGGAAAACTATGGTGATATAAAGAACAAAATATAGCAACATATTGTTTTTAAAAAACCAGCTCTCTCAACATGAAAAACATTTAGATTTCTAGACATGATGTTTCTTGCTCTGTTGGTATATTTCATGGCTACCATGAGGAGAGAGATTCTCTTCTCCTCCCTACAGAAATTACCTTCCGAAAGCACCCTAGAATCTGGACTCTAGTATTTCATTTTCCAAATACATGTAAAGATAATTTTCAGCATTCACTTTTGTAAGACTTTGCATTCCAAATTTTTCTTTCTTCCTTCCTTATCTCCCTCCTCCCCAAGACAGCAAATATCCTGATATAGGTTTAATATGTGCAATTCTTTTAAACATATTTTCATATTTGTCTTGTTGTACAAGAAAAATCAGACCAAAAGGGATAAAACCATGAGAAAAAAAACAAACAAAAAGCTTCAAACCATATTCAGTCTCCAGAGTTCTCTCTCTGGATGTCATTGACATTTTCCGTCCCTAGTCTATTGGAATTGCTTTAAATAACCTCATTGTTGAGAAGAGCCAAGTCCAACACAACTGATCATCACATAATCTTGTTTTTAACTGTGTACATTGTTCTCTTAGTTCTGCTTTCTTCACTCACCATCAAGTCATGTAAATCTTTCCAATGCCATGGAACTTTAAAGCAAAACTTAAATTCATAAGAAAAAGAAGGAAAGGGAAAGCATCCACCAGGTGCCAGGCATTGTGCCAAATGCTTTATAAATATTATCTCATTTGATTTTCTCAACAACCTAGTTGTTATTCATTTGAAGAGACTGAGGAAGACTGAAGCTAAATTTTGCCCAGGTTACATAGCTAGTAAGTATTTGAGGTTAGATTTAAACTCAGATCTTGCTGAATGTACAAGGAAAAAAAGAACTTCCAGACCCTGAAGTAGCATAGTTGTGAACTGCCTCATGTCTCACTACAGTGTGAGCCCATTCTTTCCGTGGATATACAGGTATTTGGGATTTCCCTCCATAAATTTCTCCAGTTTTATAGGAGAATATTGTGTAGCCATCATTTTCTACTATACCATCTTAGCAAATGCCATTGCTCTTTTTTATTGCTCCTCTTTTTTTCCTCAAAAGTATTTCATTTTTCCAATTACATAAACATTTCCATATTTGTCATGTCGTAAAAGAAAAATCAGAATAAAAGGGGAAAATAATAAAAAAAAGAAAAATAAAGTAAAAAAAAAGGTGAAAATAATATTCTTCAATCCTCATTCAATCTCCATAATTCTCTCTCTGGATGTGGATGACATTTTCCATCCCAAATCTTTTGTACTTTTCTTGGATCACCACATTGCTGAGAAGAGCCAAGTCAATCATAATTGATCATCAAATAATCTTTTACTATGTACAATGTTCTCCTGGTTCTGCTCACTTCACTCAGCATCAGTTCATGTAAGTCTCTCCAGACTTTTCTGAAATCAGCCTACTCATCATTTCTTCTAAAACAAGAATATTCCATTACATTCAGATACCATAACTTATTCAACCATCTCCCAATCAATGGGCATTTACTCAATTTCCAATTTCTTGCCACTATAAAAAAAAAAAAGCTGCTACAAACTTTTTTTGCACAAATGAATCTTTTTCCCTCTTTTGTGATCTCTTTGTGATATAGAACCAGTAATGACACTGCTGGATCAAAGGATATGCACAGTTTTATAGCCTTTTGGGAATAGTTCCAAATTGCTCTCCAGAACGACTGAATCAGTTCACAACTCCACTAACAATGCATTAGTGAACTAGTTTTTCCCATATTCCCTTCAAATTTTATTATTATTTTTTCCTGTCATCTTAGCCAATTTGAGAGGTTATGGTGCTACCTCACAGTTGTTTTCATCTTCATTTCTCTAATCAATAGTGATTTAGAGCATTTTTCCCCCACAGGATTATAAATGACTTTAATTTCTTCACATGAAAATTGTGTTTATATCCTTTGGTCATTTATCATTTGGGGAATGATTTGTATTCTTATAAATTTGACTCAGTTATCTATATATTTTAGAAATGAGTTCTTTATCAGCAACACTGGCTGTAAAAATTTTTTTCTCTAGTTTTCTGCTTCCTTTCTAATCTTGGTTGCATTGGTTTTGTTTATGCTAAACCTTTTTAAATTTAATGTCACCAAAATTATCCATTTTTCATTTTATAATATTCTCTAGTTCTTCTTTGGCTATAAATTCCTCCCTTCTCCACAGATCTGAGAGACAGACTATCCCTTGTTCTCCTAATTTGCTGCTAGTATCACTCTATATCTAAATCATGAACCTATTTTTACCTCATTTTGGTATAAGGTATTTGGTTAGGTGTTGGTTAAGGCCTAGCTTCTGCCATACTATTTTTCAGTTTTCCTGGCAATTTTTGTCAGCTAGTGAGTTCTTATCCTAGACGCTGGAGTTGTTTCATTTATCAAATAGTAGATTACTATAGTCATTGACAATTGTATCTTGTGTCCCTAACCTACTCTACTGTTCCGCCACTCTATTTCCTAGCCAGTAACAAATGGTTTTGATGACTGGCACTTTATAATATAGTTTTAGATCTGGTATGGCTAGGCCACCTTCCTTTAATGTAATTGCTTTGAATTAATTAATAGAGTTTATTGGCTGATTGTTAATGGTAAGTTCACTTGTCGAGGCTCATGACTTAGCAGTATAGCTCTAAAGAGTAATACTGGGATCTAAGATAATAGCTATTCTCTGAGGAATTTAACTTGCAAACATGGGACTTTTGATAGGGGATATGGACTACAAACAATTGAGCATAGAGTACTTTGTTATTATGAAACCCTTTGACTTTCTCATGCCAAAGCTCATGCCTGAGCTAAGAGAATAAATTGCCATTTTTCCTTAGTGATTATAAATGTCAAAAACATTAATACTATATTCTGAGTTTTAGACACAACTGTCAGAAAATATTTTTTTAATTAGTTTAACATTATTCTAAATCCAAGCATTTCTAGCTTAGAGAAATGTATGCATTCCACTCTACCTCTTCATCTGCTTCATACCCTTGGACATCTCTTTCAAACAAGACAATTTAAATTAATATTTATGGAAATTTTAAACAAGGAAAATATCACAATACATTTTAAAAAATTTTGGTTAACATTCTACTACAACTCATAGAATAGTCACTTAATAATAGTTAGTTCCTTCCTTAACCATCTTCTCTGATCAGTACCCTAATCTATTGTGAAGGGGCTAAAAAGGTAACTGCCTGTAGGTGGGTCATAAATCACTCAATCCAAAAATGGGGAAGGTAATGATCTTAATTAGATAAGATCTATTTTTGGTGGTGGTATTCTTGGTTACCACTCTGCTCATTCTCATTATTTTATTTTTTTATGAATATGTATAGTACATTAACACCATTTATTA